>MU747996.1:24350-57193 GCA_026770625.1 Nicotiana glauca | reverse complement strand
CACGGTCGCTCAACTGTTGTATTTGCTTTTATCTGATTTCTATATATTCTAATTATGTGCGTTATTAGTATTCCGTTTTATCAATTTTAAGGAATTGCAACGTCGTGAAAATGTATTTTTTGAACCATACCGTACCAGTACGCCTGTGGCTTTAAATACATTTAGACTTCGTTGAGAGTAAGATTTGGGTCACATAAATGTGCACCCATATTTGAGAATGTATATTAAAATTGTGCCTAAGGAATCTATTTCTTATTACTTTTGGGAAAGACCGTGAAATTAGCCAAACGGTCCTTCCAAATCTAAAATGTTATAACGATTATTTGAGGGCCCGTGTATTTTAGCTTAATACGAGGCTCATCTCATTTCATTTTTTAAAAGGGCCAAACCTATGGTGTGCTATGTTTTCTATTGTTGTTTTTCCCTTATCTAAAATAACTATTAATGTTGTCCAATTATATATTCTATTCACATCCATATTTATTATGAAGTCAATTTTATTTTGATAAGAGTAATATTTGCAAGTAATTACAAATCTAAGTCTTTCAAAGGATTATTCAAACAATTTGAGATATTCGATTTTAAGTAGGCCTGTTAATAATACGCTTAAGCCCGAGCAAATAGCTCTTAAAATTTGAATTTAGACTTGGTACCTAGCAAATGAATACTTATACTACCATGATCACTGATTATACAAATTGAATCATACATTGAATTGGGATAAACTATCAATCATTTCAATTTACTATTAGTTTCTAAACCTGAATTTTTATTTTTAATCTGGATTTGCACACTTCTACAAGAGCTAACACCAATATTTTAATTTAATACCATAACTTTCCTTTGAACCTATATCTCATTGTAACTCAATACCTATTAGTGCAATACCAATTTTATACCAAAATAGAGTTTAATAAAGCCGAAATAAACCACTACATTAGACAAATGGCCATTGAAACTATCTGAAAAAATTTATACTAACGAATGTTTAATCTACTAAAGATACATTAGCCAACTTTACCAAAGCAGTTTGTACGAGCACTTTAAACTTCCCTATTACAATAATCCATGTCATATATTATTCAAATTCTAAACGAAATAAGATGTATAATATTAACGATTTGTATTAAACAATTCACTAACACTAATTTTAATAGTCCAAAAGTTCAAATTAGTTACAAATCACTATATGAAATTACAATACATGTAATTTCATACAACAGAATTATACATGCCATTAATTCACGTCCAGAGCTGAAGTAGACGAAATATACCTGGAAATAAGATGAAGATCAATGAGAATCTAATTGAAATTAACAGGAAGATGATCATCAATGATAATTCAACAATAATTAATCACAGCTCCGAGATTAACGGACTCAAATCCGGCAGAAATAACAAACCAACAACAATCAACAACATATGAATTGACAATCAGCACCAAATAATCTTCGAAACTGATATGAGAACTTATGTAACAGTAGGATCTTCGAATTACTTCTGTTGTTTTGGTATTTTTTTTGAATTTTTGAAATAAAGAATTTCTGAGATGAAGGCTTAAAATTGCAGAGATGATTCAGAAGGATTTTCCGATTGTCAAAACTTATTAAGAGAGGCCAAATGAAGCCTATTTATAGAGTAAAAAGGGAGGGAATTTTTGAAATTCATATTCTGATTTCCCACCCCTTATCTTATGAATTATTTTCAAATTAATACATTTAGTTTAATCAGAAATGCACTAGAACCCCTGCTAGAAGGTTCTAGTGGCATCTATACTATTCTAATACCCCTAATTGTCCATATTGCCCTCACTTGCTTTCAGTTTCTACTCAATTACCCTTTTATTATGCCCAGAATTAATTACCCGTGAACCAAGTAGCATTACCCATTTCACCCTTATCCCCTTAGGTTTAATTACCAGTATACCAATTAACCTTTCCCCCTTTAGCCCTGTATTTTCCTTTTATTTACCCTTTTAAACCCCTTTTATCAATCAGACATTAAAAGCCAAAGTCAAAATTGACTTGCAAAAATAGCCAGTAATAGATGACTTTACAGATATAGTCAAATTTGGTCTAAGCACTCAATTGACGAGATTCAAGAGGAACAAATCAGTCATAGGTAGAATCTTATCAACAGAATACTCAGTCACTTATTTCGATTTTATCAAATAAGAGTCCTAAAATTCAAATATGGCTATGAACAACAAAACATGCGATTTTTTACTAAAAATTTTATCAGAGAAGAGAAACTATAGCCATTTGATTCACGAGTAGTAAAGATCAGAAAGCTACTATGCTATTCATGACTGAGCAAAATCAGAAGACAAATAGGCATGTGATAAAACAATCAGGAAGGCAAAGACATGTGATAGAACAAATAGAAAAATTAAGAAAGCAAAGACATGCAGATAGGAAAACCAGGATTAGAACACCTAGCTTTTCGATTTGTTTCTTCTTTTCTTTCTTTCTTTCTTCTGTTTTCTTTTCCTTCATTTTTCTTCACTTTTCTTGGTTATCCAGAACATTGGAAGTTCAGGAGTCATTTTCTTGGATTTTTGATCTTTGAACAGACTCTTCGAGTCTTTTGTAAGAAAGACTCTAGGAATAAGTCTAGGGGTCTATTAGGGTGGTTTTGGGATTAGGAGTGTTCGCCAGAGTGGAGTTTCCGGCGATATGTTTTTTAATATTCGAACAGTTCGGGCTTGATTCGAAGAAAACTATCTAGTGGGGGTTAAAGAGGATGAAGAGACGGTCCTGGGGTGTTAATGGTGAACACTGGTTCAAAAGTGTGGTCGCCGGCTAGGGTTCCGGCGACTTGTTTTTCAATATTCGACGAGTTTGAGTCTGATTTGGAGAAAAATAGATAGATAGGGTGAAAGAGGAGTTCATGGTGGTTCAGTGGTGTTCGTGGTAGTTTGATCGGAGCAGGTAATATTTTCCGCCGGTAGGTTTCCGACGGGTATTTGAGAGAATTTTAGGGCGGCTAGGTGTATGATTTTAGAGACGAAGATACATATGAATTGATATGTAACATTTATTGTATATTTAAAAACTTTGGATGATCTGGGACCGTTGGATTTATCAAACGAATGGCCAGGATTTACTTCATATCACACGACGTCGTGTGATTAAATGAAGCCTTGAATTTCATCCGTTGGATGAACCAAATGAACGGCCCTGATTGTTTTAGATGAACGACGTCGTTTTATCTGTTAGACAACCGTTACTCCTGGGCCGTTTGATCAAATTTTCAATGGTCCAGATTCAACCACTTGGAACGGTGTCGTTTTGGTTTATGTATAGGCAGACCGGGCTGGTTGTATTTGGGCTTGGTCAGTGTATTATATCTCTTGGGCTAATTATTATATTTAATTATATTTAGCCCAAGTCTTGTATATTGTATTTGTATCTTGAATCTTGTATTTTCGTATTTTGTTTTTTTTTTTTTTTTTTATTTTACTTTTTGTATTTATTTATTTCCCTTGTATTTTCTTTGTATTTTTCTTTTAATTTTCTGATTTTTCTAAAATTAAAGAGTAATTAATTTCTTATTTTTGGTATTTTCTAATTAATACAAAATAGATGAATATTTGATTTTCTTTGTTTTGTTTTCCTTTTCAAAAATTAGAAAAAGTTCTAGCATTTCTACTTATTTCATGAGTTATTATTAATCAAACAATTATCAACAAATTGTCACACAAATTCAAAAATCATTTTTGCCTATATTTTGGAACAATTTGCTTGGGGCAAAATCACGTGCTCACATTAAATACAACCATTGGAAGAAAGTACAAACTGTTTGTCTCGAATACATGTGATAACAGACTAAAATAAAAGATAGAGGAGACACCGGGCCTGTGGACGCCTGCAAGACTACCTCGGTGTCTCGCTAAGCTAAAGGTTAACTCCCACGCTACTGCTGCTGTCCAATGCTTGGATCTGTGCAAAAGAGCACAAAGTGTAGTATCAGCACAACCGACCCCATGTGTTAGTAAGTGCCTAGCCTAACCCCGGCGAAGTAGTGACGAGGCTAGACCAGACCACCATATAAACCTGTGCAGTTATGTACATATATACAGCGAGGGGAAATAACAATTTCAAGTAAAATTCATCCAAAAATAACACAACTCAAACATTAATAAGGAAACAAAGATCAACCAGCGCACGACATCACCCTTCGTGCTTTTACACTCTTTCCTCACCCAAACAACAATCGCAAACAAGGTAAAGGAATAAATAAAATAATACTAGAAATCCCGGCAAGGGAACACAATGAAACAATTAAATCCCGGCAAGGGTACAACATCAATAATCTCAACGTCCTGGCAAGGGAAAGTAACCAACAAGCAACAATATCCCGGCAATGGAATAATTTAAATACTATTTCTCTCTATTTCACTTTTATTTCATATCTCACTTTACCATTTGAGCCAATGCTCCAAAGGGTTCAACCATTTCATATACGTTCACAATTGCAATATAACTTGAGCCAGTGCTCCTCGATGTTCATAGGTCACAATTTCCTTTCACACGCTTTTCACAACAAATAGGAATCATCACCAAGGCAAGAGAAATACAACAAAATCAAGATATTCATAATTTAAAGACTCATGGTCATTCTAGACACCAACATATAGATACTCGTCACCATGGCTATACGTCGTACTCGACAATTACCACATAGCAAGTAGGACTCAACTCCTAATCCCTCAAGCTAGGGTTAGACCAAACACTTACCTCAAACTTACACGGCCAATTCAATCCACAACAACCGCTTTCCCTTTCGAATTTGGCTCCAAATCAATCAAATCTATACAATAATGAATTCATAACATCAATACATGCTAAACAAATCAAACCCAATGCCTAATTATAGATTTTAAAGCTTTCTTCCCAAAATCCCAAAAATCGATCATCAAACCCAATGCCTAATTATAGATTTTAAAGCTTTCTTCCCAAAATCCCAAAAATCGATCTCGGGCCCGCTTGGTCAAAAAACGAGGTTCGGACCAAAATCAAATTTTCTATTCACCCACGAGCCCGAATATATAATTTATTTTCAATTCGAACCCAAAACGAGGTCTAAATCAAGAAAAACTAAACAGCCCTAACTCTACCCATTTTTCCCAATTTCTACCCTTAATTACATGTTTTGGGCTTAGGGTTTTGATGGATATTGAAGGAAACGGAAGGAAATAAGCTAAGAATTACTAACCCAAGAGGTCTTGATGAATAATTGCGCCTAAGAAATTGGAGAAAAAAGGTTTTTATGAAAACTTAGTGAAATCCCGCAACAACACTGTTCTGGAAATTAAAAAAACTGGGCGAAATTGCCCTTCGCGTTCACGACAGGCTGGTTGCATTCGTGACAAGCTGGTCGCGTTCATGAAAGGTAGCTCTTAATAGACCATTGCGTTCGTGAGATGAAGAATGCGAACGCGAAGAGTAAAATGGCTGGGGTCCAGAAATTGACCTACGCGAACATGTGGGCCCTCACGCGAACGCGATGAATAAGTCCTGAAAGGCTACGCGATCGCGAGGGTATGAATGCGAATGCGAAGAGGGAAAGAAGGCTAAGCCCTCAGGTCAAATAACCCTACGCTAACGCATGGACTGAGACGCGAACGAGAAGAAAGGGAAAATTAAAGCATCGCGAACGCGGGAGGAAGAACGCGAAGAAGAAATGGGGCCTGCAACAGTTGAAGCAAAATCTGCAATTTTTCTTAAGTCCAAAACCACTCCGAAACACCTCCGAAACTCTGCCGAGCCCTCGGGGCTCCTAACCAAATACATGCACTAGCTCAACAACATCCTACGAACTTAACCGTGCGATCAAATCACCAAAACAACATCAAAACAATGAGTCAAACCTCAAAATCCAGCGTTTTTCTTCAAATTTCATTAAGTTTCAAATGTAGAACTTTAAGCCCAAAACACGTCAAACGACGTCCGATTTCAACCAAACTTTACAGAAATATCTTAAATCACATATAAGACCTGTATCGGGCGCCGGAACCAAAATACGGGCCCGATACCAACACGTTCTAATCAATTTTCGTTTCAATTCTTCCTTAACAATTTCAGAAAAAACAGTTTCCTTTAAAAACTTATTTCTCGGGCTCGGGACTTCGGAATTCGATTTCGGGCATATACCCGAGTCCCATATTTTCCTACGGATCCTCCGGGATCGTCCAATCATGGGTCCGGATCCGTTTTCCCAAAATATTGGTCGAAGTCAAATTTTATTCATTTTAAAACCAAAATTTAGCATTTTTTCATAGAATTTCACATTTACGCTTTCGGGCTACGCGCCCGGACTGTACACGCAAATTGAGGTGACCCTAAATGAGGTTTTCGAGGCCTCGGGAGCACAAAATGAATAAGAAAGCATGTGATGGCCCTTTGGGTCGTCATATTTTCCACCTCTAAAATAACCGTTGTCCTCGAACGGACAGAAGAAGTGAAAGTACAAGATGTAGGTGAATTGTAAATTATTTAAAATAATCCTCTTACAAGTTGACTTATAACTAGAGTAGTTGACTGGATATAATAAGTAAGCAGGTATAGTATCTTAAATTAAAATGTAGAAAGTAAATTGCAGGAATTAAAGACTCCAGGATTTTATACTCGTTCGGATTCAATGTGAATCCTAATCCAGTCCCCTTGGGTTGCAAGGGAGTTCACTCTTAGCAAATGAATATCTTTCGAGTACAGATGTGATGAATATCGCGTAGTTCTTATAGCACTTGTTTGATATAATGCCTCACCAGTTGTGTACCCTCTTTCTATCCCTAACTTGTTACACAACAGATTTAAGTAAACTACTATGCTTGTTTGCATTAGAATAAGGAGAGTATTTTTGGTTCGATCAAAGTATATCTAGACTAGGGTTTACACAGGAGTATTTATACTATAATGGATGGTAGAGGCTTGTCAACCCAAGGGATTTGATCCTTGGAAAGAATTGATTCTTTCCAAGAATAAGGAGTGAGCCGTTGGCTCCACTTGATCTTCTTTCCTTTGGCAAATTGTTGCATTGCGAGATATTCCATGATTGTTGGATACGTTCGCTTCCCAGATCTTCTCCCGTGATTCTGCCTTGATTATTTCAACTCCGTAAATCCCAGATCTTCTGCCTTGATTATTCCAGTTTCATCAATTATGCTGCTATTGATTTGAGGAAGATTTGACTTCCCAGATTTACGAAGTTAATCCAGATTTGCTGTTGAATAATTATTTCTTTCCTTACAAATCTTTACGAGTGAATTCTTTCCTCATTTGTTATGGATTATCTTGGCAGACCTTCTTTACTTCTTTGGGTTCCTGCACATGTATATTAATTGCATCATTAAAATATGATCTAACAATCTCCCCCTTTTTGATGATGGCAAAATAATATACTATGTAAAGAAGTAAACATCAATTGACTTCCCTGTATTTAGTCGAGTTGACTCCCCCTCAATGTATGCAGTCGACTTGGTTTGTCCATGAATCTCCCCCTTAATATGTGCAGTTAACTTGTACCTGTACCCCTTCAATAGGTGCAGTTAACTTGTACCTATACAATATTCATATAGGGCACTACCTAAGCATATAAAAGATGTGCGGTCATGTTCCACACATAGTCGACTTGTACCTGTACCTGTATAGTACATGTTCACCTGATAACACATAGCAAGCACACAAGCACACAATGCCAGAACATATAGCAAACACAAAATGCCAGATATTAAAAATATTTTCTCCCCCTTTTTGACATCAGCAAAGAGGGACTAGAGGCATAGTGACCAAAAGAAGATCATCCAGTGGTTGATGAGACAACACACAAGAAAAGAAAGGAAATTAAAAAATTATCCAGGGGCACAACCCACAAAACCAGCAGAACAAATAACACACATTGTTTTGAATAACAGCCAGATTAGCGACACAGGAAATAGGTAAGGTGTTACAGATGGCCTCCTTCAGTTGTTCGAAGCTTGTATTTGCAGAGATGCTCATACCATCCATCCTGTCGTGAACCTCCTTGAAATCTTTGACAACATTTTCCCTGACACGAAGAACAACAACTCTAATTTTTGACACGTTAGACCCTGTTTCCTTGGAGATAGAATGAATGTCATCCACAATGGACTGAGTAGCTGAAAGAAGATTCTGGATGTCAGAGAGTTTGGAGTCAATGAAACTGAGTTTTTCACTCAGCTCAAAACTGGCAAGAGCAGGAGGAGGAACAACTAAGGAATTTTTGTCTTCTATAGGAGTCTGTTTGGCCTCACTCTCACTTTTCTTAACCCAGGATCCCTTAATACTCACATACCCCATACTCGCAAAAGCTCTAAAATTGTAACATTTTGAGATAGAAATGAAGGGATAATTAGATAAAGAGATTTGATGGGCTTCGAGAATATGGGTAATCTCCATACTATAGGGTAAACTAGTGGGATCTTCGGAGCTCTCTATTATGAAATTTATGACCCAAGAGGAAAGTTTGAGTTTGAGTTTAGAAATGTGACAGTAGACAAAAAAAGTATCCCTTTGAGAGAAAGTTGAAAATGACCCAGTGCGGGGAAGCAAGGAGGTGGCCACAATGTGGGCCGGAACTCGGGTCTCAAAACTCACATCACTTGGAACCAATTGATTTGGAAGGGTTTCAGAGGGATATTCAACGATGCATTGTTTGGCTTGGTCAAAAGAAATTTCAAAGTTTTCAGGCCATATATTTTTAAACAGAGTGGGGAAACTAGAGCAGTGACAATGGAAAAGTGAATCCAACAAAGCACAATCCAGAACAATGCGTTTACCTAGCACTAGGGATTCGAGCCTATCTGATTTATTAGAGCGGAGATTGGCATAAAACATAGGGACTAAGGGCTCATAAACTTTAGGCGGAGGAACAGAGAGAAATTTTTCCTACCCCTGATATACAAAAAGATCTTTTACTTACAGTTGAGAGCCTCCATATCATCAAGATCCATGACTTTTCCATGGGCGATAGGCTTATCCTTGAGAGAAAGAAAAAGATCCCTATTTGGGGTATCCCAGAAATTTAGGTTAGAATCAAGAGAGGCTGAGAAATCAACTTTTGATTTCTTCGGAATGGATGGGATGAGAGGATCTTCCATAGGTCATTTGCGTAGGGATTTTTCTCCTAGAAGTTGGGACGGTTTAGAGAGATCACCTTGGGATGAGGTGTAGCCTTCAGAATGATCAGACCCTAGATGTACTTGCCTAGGCGGAGCGGAAGGGGGTTTCTCCCTTGAGCGGGTGCTTTTTCGAGTAGAAGCAGAGGTCTTGGAATGTTTCGCCATTGAAGAAGAGTTTTTGCAGAAGGTGTTGGAGAGAGATGAGTGTGAGGGAGACTGAAAGGGTTTTCTAACTTAAGAAGGAAAGGTTTGACGGTTGAGTGCAGAAAAGGAAAAGGTGTCAGTTGAGAAGATTTGATGATTGGCTTTCCATCTTCATAGTGCGAACTGGTGTGAAAAGAGAGGGAAAGAAATGGGGGCGCAATTAATGCGTGGTAAAGGAAAATTATAACACTTTTTGTAAAAATAGCACATAGGTCCTAAGAGTTCTTGGACCAGCAAATAATACCAAGTAATTTCCTCAAAGTACAAAATCTTTCTTCTAGCAAAGGTTTAGTGATTATATCTGCTAATTGGGCAGCGGTACCAGCAAAAGCTATTTCTATATCACCTTTAAGAACATGATCTCTAATAAAATAATGCTTAATATCTATATGCTTAGCTCTAGAGTGATGTACAAGATTCTTTGAAAGACAAACAACACTAGAATTGTCACAAAAAAATTATATAGGTTTAAACGAAAGTTCATAGTCACCCAGTTGATGAGACATCCACAGAAGTTGTGTACAACATTGTCCAATTGCAATGTACTCAGCTTATGTAGTGGATAAGGCGACTGATGCTTGCTTTTTGCTATTCCAGGATATTAGTGCTTTTCCTAGTAATTGACACGTTCCACTTGTGCTTTTTCTATCTTCTCTGTCACCTGCAAGATCAATATATTAAAAACCTTCTAATTTAAATGAGTTAGAGCGAGGATACCATAAACTATGAGATACTGTTCCAATAAGATATCGAATGATTATCTTTACAACAGTCGGATGTGACTCCTTGGGAGCCGACTGAAACCTGGCGCATTTACATATGCTAAACATAATATCTGGTCGACTTGCTGTCAGATATAGTAGGGATCCAATCATTCCTCTGTATTTGGTTTCTTCGATTGGAGTGCCCAGTTTATCTTTATCCAAATTTGTATCTGGGCTGATAGGAGTCCCAATTGACTTAGCATTGCTCATGCCAAATTTCTGAATTAGCTCCTTTGTATATTTAGCCTGACAAATAAAGGTTCCTTCTTTGGTTTGTTGAATTTGTAGCCCAAGAAAGAATGTGAGTTCTCCCATCATGCTCATTTCAAATTCACTTTGCATAAGACTTGAAAATTCCTTGCACATAAGAGGGTTAGCACTTCCAAAAATAATATCATCAACATAAATTTGAATAATAAGATTACCTTCTGTTGATCGTTTAATGAACAAGGTAGTTTCTATCTTACCTCTGGTAAATCCATGATCAATAAGGAAAGTACTTAATATATCATACCAGGCACGTGGAGCTTGTTTCAAACCATATAGTGCTTTAGAAAGCTTGTATACGTGATATGGAAATTTTAAGTCCTCAAAGCCTGGGGGATGTTTTACAAAGACTTCTTCCTCGATGAACCCATTTAAAAAGGCGCTTTTGACATCCATTTGAAGCAGCCTGAACCCTTTAAAAGATGCGTACTCCAGGAGAATTCGTATAGATTCCAACCGAGCTACTGGAGCAAAAGTTTCATCATAGTCGACTCCTTGTTGTGAATAACCCTGAGCAACTAATCTTGCCTTATTTCTTATGACTTTTCTATCCTCGTTTAATTTGTTCTGATTACGGACACATTGTCAGGTTTGGCTATTAATTTCCATACTTGATTCTTGCTGAATTGATCCAATTCTTCTTGCACGGCTTGCACCCAGCTTGAATCCTTCAGTGCTTCTTCTACCTTTTTTGGCTCAACTTGAGAGATTAATGCAATATTTGCTTTCTTTTTGAGAGCAGCCCTGGTTTTTATTTCTTCATTTTGATCTCATATAATATATTTCTAAGGATATTCGGGTTCATTTCTCCACTTATTTAATCGAGCGGTATTTGTAGTCGACTTTGCTGGTTGATCTGGAGTATTGTTGCTATTTTCTTCAGTTGACTCAATCAAGCTAGTCGTGTTAGTCGACTCCTGTGATTTTCCCTTGTCCTGAGTTCTTTGAATTTGCTCTTCCTCACATGCAGTTGTTCCTTTCTCGACCAAGGGATTATTTTCATCAAATATAACATGTACAGATTCTTCTACACATAGAGTACGTTTATTATAAACTATAAAATATCTGCTATTTAATGAATAGCCAAGAAAAATACCTTCGTCACTCCTTGGATCAATTTTTCCAAGATTTTCCTTACCATTATTGTGAATAAAACATTTGCTTTCAAAGGGTTGAAAATAACTGATATTTGGGCATTTAACTTTCCAGAGTTCATAGGGGGTCTTTTTCAAAATTGGCCTTATAAGACAACGATTGAGAATGTGACATGCAGTACTTACGCCTTCTGCCCAGAAATGATTTGACAATGAGTGTTCAAGTAGCATGGTTCTTGCCATGTCTTGGAGGGTTCTGCTATTTCTTTCTACAACTCCATTTTGCTGTGATGAGCGTGGTGTAGAGAAATTGTGAGTGTAACCTCGATCGTTACAGAAGTCCTCAAAAGCTCTGCTTTCAAATTCTCCTCCATGGTCATTCTGAATTTTTGAGATTAGATATCCTTTTTCTCTTTCAATCCTTTTGCAGAAAACTTCAAAATTTCTTAAGGCTTCATCCTTATGAGACAAGAAAATTACCCAAGTGAAACGTGAAAAGTCATCAACAATAACAAAAGCATATTTCTTACCTCCTAAGCTAGCAGTTCTAGTGGGTCCGAATAAATCCATATGAAGTAGTTGAAGAGGTTTCGAAGTAGACACAATGTCTTTATTTTTGAAAGAGTTTCTAGTTTGCTTGCCTATTTGGCATGTATCACAAATTTGAGTTCTAGAAAAATTCAGTTTAGTTAAGCCAATAACTAAATCATGTTTGGACAATTTTTCAATCAAATGCATGCTTGCGTGGCCAAGTCTTCTGTACCATAGCCAGGGATCATTAGAAATAGAGGTTAAGCAGATGTGACCATTTATATTTTCGAATCCATCAAGAATATAAATATTTCCATACCTTTTTCCAGGGAGGATTATCTTACCTGATTCGTCTTCAATAGCACAACCTGTTCTTTTAAACTTTACCTCATAGCTAGAGTCGCATAGTTGACTTATACTTAAGAGATTGTAGTTTAGGCCATCAACAAGATAAACTTCCGTAATATCACAATTGTTGTTGAAGGGAATTTTTCCAGTGCCAACTATTTTTCCCCTTGAATCATCTCCAAATCTTCCATTTCCTCCATCGATCTTTGTAACTTCTTTGAACAGGTTTTTATCACCTGTCATGTGGCTGGAACGCGCACTATCTAGATACCATTTTCCTTTGCGGCTTATTCTATGGTGTTCCTGCAAAACTAGATGATCACTTTCTTTTAGGTACCCAAGCTTGCTTGGGTCCTGGAGAGTTAGTATTACTAGGTTCAGGATTTTTGGGCTTCCAAAACCATCTTGACATATTAGATTTTCGAAAGTGACAACTGGAATATTTATGCCACTTTTATTACAGTAATGATATTTAGCTCCAAACCTGTTTTTAGATCTCTCACAAGTGTTGGAACCAGCTGATATAGAGTTAGCTGGTTTCTTCCCAGTTGACTTGTAAGTCACCTGGTCCGACCGACTAGTTGATTTGGTTCTGATTGGTTCCTTTCCAGTTGACTTGTAAGTTGTCTCGTTTGACCTGACTGAACTTTGACTGGTGGATTTGCGCACGCTGTTAAACTGCATTTGCAATTCCTCAAACTCTTCTTGAAGTAAATCTTTTTCGATTTCACGTACTTCATGTTTGAGTTTCCAGTCTTTGATTTCCTTAGTGAGTCTCTTAAGTTCATTCATCATTCTTTGAGACTCCTTTAAGGTAAAGTCAAGAATATCATGTAATTCATTACCTTTTTCACAGTCATAAGATCTTACCTCGCTAGTTTCGCCTCGTGCCACGAAGCAGTTTTCATTATCTGAATCATCTTCATCTGTCCAGCACCCTGTGGTTTTGTCTATTTCATTTTCCAGAATAGTCATAAAACAAAGATTTGCTATTTCTTCATGGTCTGATTCATATTCATCGCTCCAGCTTCCGAAAGATTTGTTTTTATTGAAGCCTCTAGAGATCTTTCTTTTCAGTTCTGGACATTCAGCTTGAATGTGCCCGAATTTTCCACATTCATAGCATTTGCCGACGTTCTTGTTCTATTCATTGTATTTCCTAGATCGTCTTGGAGGGAATCTTCCTTTCCTTGTATTTCTGTATCTTCTCATTAGTCCATCCATGTTCCTAGACATCATAGCGATTTCTTCTTGTAGAGCTTCACGATCATCAATTTCATTTTCGGCTAATTCAGTAGATGCTTTGAATGCGACTGTTCCTTTTTTTCTTCTTGATTTGACCTTTTCAGATGCGTCCTTTAAAAAGCAATTAGTTCTACTCGCAGTTCATCGTAGGATAATTTGTTTAGGTCTTGAGATTCCAGCGTGACTACTTTGGTCTGCCAAGTGGTTGGCAAACTTCTAAGAATTTTTCTGACTTGCTCACCACTGGTGTAGGGCTTACCAAAAGCTTTTAGGTCACTGATTATCTTACTAAATCTAGCAAACATTTCCTCAATAGATTCTCCTTCTTTCATTGAGAAAAGTTCATAGTCATGAAATAGCATATTGATGTGAGTTTCCTTTACTTTGCTGGTTCCCTCATAATTGACTTCAAGTTTGTCCCACATCTCTTTGGCTGTATCACAACTTGATATTTTTTTCGTATTCTTCGCCACTTATATCATTGTGAAATAGATTCCTTGCCTTGTTGTTTACTTGAACAACTTCCAGTTGTTCTTTTGAGTATGAGTCTATGTCATCAGGATCAGCAAGTGGTGGGGTGCTAGCGGGTAGTGGGTAATTTCCCTTCTTGATGACTCTCCATACTTTAACATCGTATGCTTTGGCAAAGATTTCCATTCGTACCTTCCAGTGAGAGAAGTGTTGTCCATTAAAGTATGGTGGTCTAACTTGTGAAGTTCCTTCCTGAAAGAGAGCTCCTATAATAACCTGATTTGCCATGATCTTTTCTCACAAGCTGTTAAGCAAAAGACAAATGTGAGCCAAGCTCTGATACCAATTGAAAGTAAAAAGGGGGTGAATTGTAAATTATTTAAAATAATCCACTTACAAGTTGACTTATAACTAGAGTAGTTGACTGGATATAATAAGTAAGCAGGTATAGTATCTTAAATTAAAATGCAGAAAGTAAATTGCAGGAATTAAAGACACCAGGATTTTATACTAGTTCAGATTCAATGTGAATCCTAATCCAGTCTCCTTGGGTTGCAAGGGAGTTCACTCTTAGCAAATGAATATCTTTCAAGTACAGATGTGATGGATGTCGCGTAGTTCTTCTAGCACTCATTTGATACAATGCCTCACCAGCTATGTACCCTCTTTCTATCGCTGACTTGTTACACAACAGATTTAAGTAAACTACTATGCTTGTTTGCAGTAGAATAAGGAGAGTATTTTTTATTCGATCAAAGTATATCTAGACTAGGGTTTACACATGAGTATTTATACTATAATGGATGGTAGAGGCTTGTCAACCCAAGGGATTTGATACTTGGAAAGAATTGACTCTTTCCCAGAATAAGGAGTGAGCCGTTGGATCCACTTGATCTTCTTTCCTTTGGCAGATGGTTGCATTGCGAGATATTCCATGATTGTTGGATACGTTCGCTTCCCAGATCTTCTCCCGTGATTCTGCCTTGATTATTTCAACTCCGCAAATCCTAGATCTTCTGCCTTGATTATTCCAGTTTCGTCAATTATGCTGCTATTGATTTGAGGAAGATTTGATTTCCCAGATTTACGAAGTTAATCCAGATTTACTACTGAATAATTATTTCTTTCCTTGCAAATCTTTACGAGTGAATTCTTTCCTTATTTGTTATGGATTATCTTGGCAGACCTTCTTTACTTCTTTGGGTTCCTGCACATGTATATTAATTGCATCATTAAAACATGATCTAACAAGAAGGAAGTACCTGAGTCGGGGAACTGATGAGGGTAAAGGCTCCGCATATCGGACTTGGACTCCCAGGTCGATGCCTCAGGAGGCTGACCTCTCCACTGAATATGAATAGAAGGGAAACTCTTGGATTTCAGCTAGCGAACCTGCTGGTCTAGAATAGTCACCATCTCCTCCTCATAAGAGAAGTACTTGTCCAAATGGACAGTGCTGAAATCTAACACGTGGGCTGGATCGCCGTGATACCTCCGAAGCATGGACAGATGAAATACTAGATGTACGGCTGATAAGCTCGGCGGCAAAGCAAATCTATAAGACACCTCTCCCACTCGATCAAGAATCTCAAATGGACCAATGAACCTGGGGCTAAACTTGCCCTTCTTCCCAAATCTCATCACGCCTTTCATAGGCGACACTCGGAGCAACACCCACTCACCAACCACAACAGCCACATCTCGAACCTTGCGGTCTGCATAGCTCTTTTGCCTGGACTGAGCTGAACGAAGCCTATCCTAAATGATCCTGACCTTGTCCAAGGCCTCGTGAACTAAATCCGTAACCAACAACCGAGCCTCTCCCGACTCAAACCATCCAACCGGAGACCGACACCACCTACCATATAAAGCCTCATAAGGAGCCATCTGGATGCTCGACTGGTAGTTGTTGTTGTAGGCAAACTCCGCTAAAGGCAAGAACTGATCCCACGAACCTCCAAAGTCAATAACACAAGCTCGGAGCATATCCTCTAAAATCTGAATAGTTCGTTCGGACTGACCGTCCAGACTGACTGTTCGTCTGGGGACTAAATGCTGTGCTCAACTCAACCCGTGTGCCCAACTCTCGCTGAACTGCCCTCCAGAAGCGTGAGGTAAACTGCGTACCCCGATCCAAAATGATAGACACGGGCACACCATGAAGGCGAACAATCTCCCGAATATAGATCTCAGCGAACCTCTCAGTAGAATAGGAGACTGCCAACATGAGTGAAATGCGCTGACTTGGTCAGCCTATCAACAATGACCCATATCATATCGAAATTCTTTAGAGTCAGTGGAACTCCAGTAACAAAATCCATAGTGATCCGCTCCAACTTCCACTCGGGAAGCTCGATCCTCTGAAACAAACCACCAGGACTCTGATGCTCGTACTTAACCTGCTGACAATTCAAACAACGAGCCACATATGATACAATATCCTTCTTCATTCTACGCTACCAATAATGCTGCCGCAAATCCTGATACATCTTCGCGATGTCCGGATGAATAGAGTACCGGGAACTATGGGCCTACTCTAAAATCAACTCTCGGAGCCCATCTATATTAGGCACACATACTCTACCTTGCAATCTCAAAACTCCATCATCATCTAAAGTAACCTGCCTGGCACCTCCTCGCTACACCGTGTCTCTAAGGACACACAAATGGGGATCATCATATTGCCGATCACGGATACGCTCCAATAATGAAGAACGAGCGATTGTGCAAGCTAATATACGACTGGGATCAGAAACGTCTAGCCTCACGAATTGATTGGCTAAAGCCTGAACATACAAAGCAAGTGGCCTCTCACCGACTGGAATATAAGCAAGACTGCCCATACTGGCTAACTTCCTACTCAATGCATCGACCACCACATTGGCCTTCCCCGAATGATATAGAATGGTGATGTCATAATCCTTCAACCACTCCAACCACCTCCTCTGCCTCAAATTCAACTCCTTTTGCTTGAACAAGTACTCAAGACTCTTGTGATCCGTGAACACCTCACATGCCATGCCATACAGATAATGCCTAAAAATCTTCAATGCGTGAACTATGGCTGCCAACTCCAAATCATGAACTGGATAGTTCTTCTCATGAATCTTCAACTACCTTGAAGCATAGGCAATGACCTTGCCATCCCACATCAACACTGCTCCAAGCGCAACACGAGAAGCATCGCAATAGACTGTATAGGGCCCTAAACCTGTGGGCAAGACCAACACCGGTGCCGTAGTTAGAGCTGTCTTGAGCCTATGAAAGCTCGCTTCACACTCGTCCGACCATCTAAACTGGGCACCCATCTGGGTCAATCTGGTCATCGGGGCTGCAATAGATGAAAACCCATCCACGAACCGTCGATAGTAGCCTGCCAACCCTAAGGAACTCCGAATCTCTGTAGCTGATGCTGGTCTAGGCCAGTTTTTGACTGCCTCAATCTTCTTTAGGTCCACCTGAATACCCTCTGCTGATACGACATGACCTAGAAATGCAACTGAACCTAACCAGAATTCACACTTGGAGAACTTTGCATATAACTGACTATCCCTCAGAGTGTGAAGAAACACTCTAAGGTGCTGCTCATTCTCTTCCTGGTTGCGGGAATATATTAATATATCATCAATGAAAATTATCACGAATGAGTCCGAATAAGGCCTGAACACTCGATTCATCAAGTCCATGAAAGCTGCTGGGGCATTAGTAAACCCAAATGACATAACCAAGAACTCATAATGCCCGTACCGGGTACGGAAGGCTGTCTTAGGGACATCAGATGCCCTAATCCTCAACTGATAGTAGCCAGATCGCAAGTCAATCTTAGAAAATACCCTGGCACCCAGAAGCTGGTCAAACAAATTATCAATCCTCGACAGTGGATACTTATTCTTGATCGTTACCTTGTTCAATTGCCGGTAATCAATACACATTCTCATTGACCCATCATTCTTCTTGAAAAATAACACCGACGCACCCCAAGGTAAGACACTGGGTCTAATGAAACCCTTCTCAAGCAAATACTGCAACTGTTCCTTTAACTCTTTCAAATCCGGCGGGGCCATGTGATATGGCGGAAAAGAAATGGGCTGAGTGTCCGGAACCATATCAATGCAGAAATCAATATCCCTGTCGGGTGGCATACTTGGCAGGTCTGAAAGAAAAACATCAGGGAACTCACAAACAAAGGGCACAGAATCAATAGAGGGAACCTCAGCACTGGAATCATGAACATAGGCTAAATAGGCCAAACACCCCTTCTCGACCATACGCCGAGCCTTCACATATGATATAACACTACGGGTAGAATGACCAGGAGTCCCTCTCCACTCTAAACGGGGCATACTCGGTAAAGCTAAGGTCACAGTCTTGGCATGGCAGTCCAAGATAGCGATAACCAGTCCATCCCCAATATAATATCAAAGTCGACCATATCTAAAAGCAACAAATCTACACGAGTCTCCAGATCCCCAATCACCACAACACAGGAACGATGGACTCGATCGACCATGATAGAATCACCTACTGGCGTAGACACACAAAATTGGAATACCCAGTGCATCACTAGGCATGACCAAATACTGGGCAAAATAGGATGACACATACGAATACGTAGACCCCGGATCAAACAACACTGCAACATCTCTATCACGAACCAGAACCGTACCTGTAATAACTACATTTGAAGCCTCTACCTCAAGCCTAGCCTGAAGAGCATACCATCGGGGATGGGCCCCACCACTCTGATCTACCTCTCTGGGACAGCTTGCTGTTGGCTGGCCTCCACTTCTGGCGGTCTGAGCTCAACCTCTATGACCTCTACCTCCACCTCTGGCACCTCTACCCCCACCTCTAGATGGCTGGGCAGGCAGTGGAACATCTGGTTCCTGAACCATGGCACGATAACCCTGGTACTGAGAACTGCTCGGTGCTCGAGGGAAAAAATCTGCCAATATAAGCAGTGTCACCACAAGTGTAACAAGTCCGTAGCTGCTGAGTCTGCTGGCCCTGTCGACCTGAATGACCACCACGGAAACTCTAAAGTGGCGGTGCACTGATAGGAGCTGGCGGTGCACTGAATAGCTGCTGTTCAGAATAGTGTGCGTGAGAACCACGACCACTTGGGGCACCCTGAGAAACCTGGAGGGCTGACTGGAAATGCCTAGAAGGCTGACCCCTATCATACAAATCTCTACCTCCAGATGAGGCGCCATTGAATCGGCCTAACTGACGGGGTCTCTTGTCTGCTCTATGACCACCCCCTGTGACAATACCATCTCAATCCTCCGGGCCACATTGGCCGCCTCCTGAAAGGATATCTCGCTCCCGGCCTCTTTAGCCATCTGGAGATGAATAGGCTGAATGAGTCCATCAATAAACCATCTCACTCTCTCCCTTTTAGTGGGGAGTATAATAATAACACAGCGGGCTAACTCAATAAACCTGGTCTCGTATTGGGTGACTGTCATGGATCCCTGATGGAGACGCTCGAACTGTCTCCGATAGGCCTCTCGTTGTGTAATAGGGAGAAACTTCTCCAGAAATATATGCGTGAACTGCTCCCAAGTCAAGGCTGGAGATCCTGCTGGTCTAGATAAACTATAATCCCTCTACCAAGTCTTGGCGGATCCAGACAACCAGAATGCAGCGAAATCAATCCCATTGGTCTCAACAATACCCATGTTCCGAAGAACCTCGTGAAAGCTATCCAAATAATCCTGAGGATCCTCGGTAGATGCACTGCTGAAGGTAGTAGTGAAAAGCTTGGTGAACCTATCCAATCTCCATAAAGCATCGACAGACATAGCTGCCCCATCACTGGCCTGGGCTATCACACCCGGCTAAGCTGCTCCAATTGGCTGAACTGCTGGAGCCTGAATTTGAGGAGCTACCTGCTTTGGAGTACGAGTAGCAGGAGTCTGGGCCCCTCCTCCAGCCTGAGAGATGGTTGGTGCTACAGGAAGCAAACCTGCTCGAGTGACACTCTCCATAAGACCCACCAATCGGACTAGAGCGTCCTGAAGAACTGGGGTATCAATAAACCCCTCCGGGACTTGAGCTAGGCCTGCCGAAACTGCTGGGGCTGGGGTCGGAACCTCCTCGTTGAAGTAAACCTGAGGCTCCGCCACTGGTGCTGCTGCTCGGGGCTGAGCTTTGCCCCTACCTCGGCCTCTAGCACGACCTCACCCTCGCCCTCTGCCCCTAACAGGAGTTGCCTGGGGCTCGGATTGCTGATCAGAAGATGAGGAAGCGCGTGTTCTCGCCATATGTGAAAGAACAGAGTAGAAATTCAATTAGCATTGAGAAACCAAACCGCACGACAAGAAAGAACAAATGTGAAACTTTTCCTAACTCTGTGGCCTCTCCGTACCGATCCCTCAGACTGTACTAAGCTTGTCCGTGAGCTGTGAGACCTGTGCAACCTAGAGCTCTGATACCAACTTGTCAAGATCCGGATTTTCCAGCCTCGAGAGTCGTGATGGCACCTACTAACGAGAGGTAGGCAATCCAACCCTTAACAACCTTTTTCATTATCTGATTTACTTCTTTTAACAATTTACAGTAATATCATGCAAAAAATGGAATAAAGTAAATAAGTGGAAGTCTTAAATTAAAGAATCTGAACAATAATGCGGAAAATCAACATGACCTCTACCCAAGAACTGGTGCCACATACTCACGAACTACTAAGAGTACTAAATACAACCGTTTGAAATAAAGTACAAACTGTTTGTCTCGAATACATGAGATAACAGACTAAAATAAAAGATAGAGGAGACGCCGAGCCTGCGAACGCCTGCAAGGCTACCTCGATGTCTCGCTGGACGGAAGGCTAACTCCCACGCTACTACTGCTGTCTAATGCCTGGATCTGTGCAAAAGAGCACAGAGTGTAGTATCAACACAACCGACCCCATGTGCTGGTAAGTTCCTAGCCTAACCCCGACGAAGTAGTGACGAGGCTAGACCAGACCACCACATAAACCTATGCAGTTATGTACATATATACAACAAAATCGAAATACAAAGACAAGTAAAAAATATGGGAGGGGGAGCATGCTGTGGGGAAATAATAATTTCAAGTAAAAGTTGTCCAGTAACGAAGGAAATAACAGAACTCAAACATTAATAAGGAAACTGAGATCAACCAACGCACGACATTACCCTTCGTGATTTTACACTCTTTCCTCACCCAAACAACAATCACAAACAAAGTAAAGGAATAAACAAAATAATAATAAAAATCCCGGCTAGGGAACACAATTGAAATAATTAAATCCCGGCAAGGGTACAACATCAATAATCTCAACGTCTCAGCAAGGGAAAATAACCAACAAGCAACAATATCCCGACAAGGGAATAATTTAAATAAAATTTCTCTTTCTTTCACTTTTATTTCATATCTCACTTTACCACTTGAGCCACCCCTCTAAAGGGTTCAACCATTTCATATACGTTCACAATTGCAATATAACTTGAGCCAATGCTCCTCGATGTTCATAGGTCACAATTTCCTTTCACAAGCTTTTCACAACAAATAGGAATCATCACGAAGGCAAGAGAAATACAACAAAATCAAGATATTCATAATTTAAAGACTCACGGTCATGCTAGACACCAACGTATAGATACTCGTCATCATGCCTATACATCGTACTCGACAATTATCACATAGCAAGTAGGACTCAACTCCTAATCCCTCAAGCTAGGGTTAGACCAAACACTTACCTCAAACTTTCAAGGCCAATTCAATCCACAACAACCGCTTTCCCTCTCGAATTTGGCTCCAAATCAATCAAATCTATACAATAATGACTTCAAAACATCAATACATGCTAAACAAATCAAACCCAATGCCTAATTATAGATTTCCAAGCTTTCTTCCCAAAATTCCAAAAATTGACCCGGGCCCGCTTGGTCAAAATACGAGGTTCGGAACAAAATCAAATCCCCTAATCACCCACGAGCCCGAATATATAATTTATTTTCAAATTCAACCCCAAAACGAGGTCTAAATCAACAAAAATCAAAAGCCCTAACTCTACCCATTTTTCCAAATTTCTACCCTTAATCACATGTTTTAGGCTTAGGATTTCAATGGATATTGAAGGAAACGGAAAGAAATAAGCTGAGAATTACTAACCCAAGAGGCCTTGATGAATAATTGCTTCAATGGGCGCCTAAGAGCTTGGAGAAGAAATGTTTTTATGAAAACTTAGTGAAATCCCGCAACAATACTGTTCTGGAAATTAAAATATAACTGGGCAAAATTGCCCTTCGCGTTCGCGACAGGCTAGTCGCGTTCGTGAAGGGTAGCACTTAACAGACCATCGCGTTCGCGAGATGAAGAATGCGAACGCGAAGAGTAAAAGGACTGGGGTCCAGAAATTGACCTACGCGAACGCGTGGGCCCTCACACGAACGCGATGAATAAGTCCTGCAAGGCTACGCGATCGCGAGGGTATGAATGCTAATGCGAAGAGGGAAAGAAGGCTAATCCCCCAGGGTCAAATAACCCTATGCGAATGCGAAGAAGGGGAAAATTAAAGTATCGCGAACGTTGGAGGAAGAACGCGAACGCGAACGCGAACGCGAACGTGAACGCGAAGAAGAAATGGTGCCTGCAACAGCTGAAGCAAAATCTGCAATTTTTCTTAAGTCCAAAACCACTCCGAAACATTTCCGAGCCCTCAGGGCTCCTAACCAAACACATGCACTAGCTCAACAACATCCTACGAACTTAACCGTGCGATCAAATCGCCAAAATAACATCAAAACAATGAATCAAACCTCAAAATCAAGAGTTTTTCTTCAAATTTCATTAAGTTTCAAATCTAGAACTTTAAGTCCGAAACACGTCAAACGACGTCCGATTTCAACCAAACTTTACAGAAACATTTTAAATCACATATAAGACCTGTACCGGGCGCCAGAACCAAAATACGGGCCTGATACCAACACGTTCTAATCAATTTTCATTTCAATTCTTCCTTAACAATTTCAGAAAAACAATTTCCTTTAAAAATTTATTTCTCGGGCTCGGGACCTCGGAATTCGATTCCGGGCATACGCCTGAGTCCCATATTTTCCTACGGACCCTCGGGACCGTCCAATCATGGGTCCAGATCCGTTTTCCCAAAAGATTGACCGGAGTCAAATTTTATTCATTTTAACACAAAAAAATTTAGCATTTTTTCACATTTAAGCTTTCTGGCTACGCGCTCGGACTGCGCACGCAAACCGAGGTGACTCTAAATGAGGTTTTCAAGATCTAGGGAGCACAAAATGGATAACAAAACAGGTGATGATCCTTTAGGTCGTCACAATTCCCTAATTTAAAAAGAATGATAGGGTTCAAATAACTCCTTTACAGTGTGCTTCATGTCTTGCCATAATCTGGATTGAAATGACTTAGTAAGTTGTTTGCCTAACCAATACCACGAATGGAAAATGCAAAAAAGAATAAAAGACAAAGTCCTTAATAATACGTACAATCCGATCCCGAAAATCTGAAATATTAAGCTATCCGAACTTTAAAATCCGATTCAATCTGATATCAATTCGAATCGGAATCGGATTGCATTTTGCAGAATCCGAAATCTGAAATTTCAATATGAAATGTGCTAAATCCGATCCGATCCATGCACAGCCCTACCGAGTATAGTACGGTCGACTGCGAAAAAACATCTATGTATGAGCAGAATCTATGATCTAATACCAATTGAAAAAAATAGCACGCATAAAAAAATATTTACAGTATGTAGTAACAATAATAACGAGCACCAAGATAAGCTAATTAACAAAATTAAAGAGTAATAATGACTAAAATTTTAACTTGGAAATTCTTCTGGATAAGAAAAAAACCACGTGTCATGAGAAACAAAATAATCCACTATAATAAGGAATTTTATACTTGATACTCCCGAGTCAAATACTCAAGAGATTACTACACACTCAAAAGAAAGAAGCTCTTTTCATTTTTTCACCTCACAATAATACCGCTCTCACCCTCTATTTTTCCTCGTAAACTATTTTTATACATTGTCTGTGATACTTCTCACTGCTTCTGCTGTCTGTATATGTGTTTTCAACTGAGGAGAAACTCCTATATTTATAAAAAATAATCGAGGACCATTGGGAAAATAAAAAAAGTTTCTCCTCCACTCGTCCATTCTTGGCCGGATATCTGCCAAGCAATTGCTTTTATATGCATAGAGACAATTAATAATGGTTTGGACCTTATAGTTCTGAGAGTACATGTCTTTTTCCAGAAAATGACATCTTTCTATAGTGTGTACAGTGTATATATGAATATAGAGTAAGCTACTTATGCCGTTTTTGAGGATGTAAAGCTAGAGGAAGTAATTACAAGAACCAAAGATATGGAATTTACACCTGGAAAACTGAAGCTTGTTGCAGCATTGTTTGTCATAGTTTTCTGCTCTGCAAGATTTCATATTGTCTCAAGAATTGCTCTCAATATTGGTGTCAGCAAACTTATTTTTGTAGTTTATAGAAGGGAAAAAGGTTGTAGTTTATAGAAGGGAAAAGGCCAGATTTGTCCCTATACTTTAGTAAAATATCCACGTTTATACCTAGTTCTGCTATCGGTCCAAATACGTCCCTACCGTTAAGAAAGTAGATAAAAATATCCCCAACCCTAACGGTTGTTCATAGTGGCAAGGGACCACCTCAATAAAAAAAGGAAAAAGGCCAGATTTGTCCCTCTACTTTAGTAAAATATTCACGTTTATACCTAGTTCTACTATCACTCCAAAAATGCCACATAATTAAATAATTCACATAATTAACTCTAACTCTCTATTCTTCTTATTTTACTACTTTTTCTCTTTTTCTTTTCCCTACCATCTGATTCCCTTTCCCTTTTTTACTAAAGTAGATGTACAAACCATTAAAAACTTTGTTCGAACTCCAATGTTATAAAAAAGAAGTACTAGTAAATTAATTTTGTAAACAAAATGAGTGTTACGCAGGGATGAATTTATTGGCAAATATATGGGGACGATATGAACACGTAGCCTCTCTACCAAGATAGATAACTAAATATTTTTTAAAAATGATCCAATATTATTTGCTGACATTCATACTCCAAAGAGTCAAAATGATACACTTAGTTGAATCTGAATTGTTTAGTCTCTCGTATGTTTAAAATTTCTGTAGCATGTAACAGATGGAAAACTTCATTTAATCATGGCGGCAAGCAAAGAACGTTAATATGGTGGAAAATAAGGGAACACAAGGAGTTCAGTTACTTTCCATTTTGTAATTTCATTTCACAAAGAAAGAAAATTATAAAATAAATTCATCCCACAGTGCAACTATTTTTCTCCTATTTACAAAGATAAATAAAAATCTTCCTTTTTGTCGAACCAAAATAAGGGAAATAAATTGCCTTGCTGACCATGATAATGAAAATAAGTTTCACAATAAGTATGGGAAATCTAGCAAGAAAAAGAATATGAAATTACTAAAGAAATAAAAAGAGAGGAGAAGGAAGATTTTCGGTAGATTGGTTAATTACTAAAGAGTTAGAGTTAATTATGTGGGCATTTTTGGACCGATAGTAGAACTAGGTATAAACGTGGATATTTTACTAAAGTAGAGGGACTAATCTGGCCTTTTCCCTTTTTTTATTGAGGTGGTCCCTTGCCACTATGGACAACCGTTAGGGTTGGGGATATTTTTATCTACTTTCTTAACGGTAGGGACGTATTTGGACCGATAGTAGAACTAGGTATAAACGTGGATATTTTACTAAAGTAGAGGGATAAATCTGACCTTTTTCCTTTATAGAAACATCACTGCTTTACTTCTTTTAGGACCTTTTGCTTATTTTTTAGAAAAGTGAGTTATGATACTTAATTTCCAGCCACAACTATGAACGTGTTATTTTCCTTTCTTGATTTGGTTGAGATGTGTAACTTTAAGTTCTTGTGTTCTTGTTTATACAGGAAGGATGGACCACCCCTCACATTTTCCCTGTTGGTTCAGTTTTCCTCCTCGGTTTAATAGGGTAAGCAAGTAAAGTATAATTTCTCTTCTACTGACCAGTTTTTTTTAAAGAAATTTTAAAAATTAGTACTAGATTTTATTACTTAATTTCCATTCGCTCTAGTGACAAAGTTTTGCTTCCTGGTTTACAAAGTCCCAGCAAACCAATCACTTTATATATTAGAGTTGTATTATACATCACCTACCTATGCAAAACTCAGTTCCTGCAATTACTTTTGTCATGGCTTCTGTTTTAAGGTATAAGATCATAGCTGTTTATGAAATAGCACGTACACCGTAATATCTAATTAGATGGTTGTGTTTGTTCATTTCTTACTATTTCATACTAATTAATTCATCAGTATACGTAAAGTATGCCTGTATATGTACCTCAGGTTAGACGAAGTGCACGTTAAGAGGAAGGATGGCATGGCAAAAATTATGGGAACCATAGCAAGTGTTGGAGGTGCCACAATAATCACTCTATACAAAGGCCCTCCTCTTCTAAGAGGAAGCAGCTTTTCTTCGGATGTAACTTTTACTTCTCCATAGAAAATGCTGAGTAGGACATGGGGTTGTGTTTACTTTATTGCTCAGTGCTTATCATATGTTGGTTGGATGGTTCCTTCAGGTAGATTTTTTTTAAGAAACAAGAATTAGCAGTTAACGCATAGTTTTTGTAGACATAACTCTAATTGAATGGTCCGACCAGCTCATCTAAAAACTTGAACTGTCAGAGAAGGTCCACTTTCATTTACGACTTAGTTATATCAGAGTTAATGCATCTATGTATACACACACACCCCATCAATTAGCGTCTCATGAGACGTGGTAAAATATGCAGGTTCCTATGATGAAAAATTACCCCGCGAATTTGTCACTTACCTCATTTACATGCTTCTTTGGAGTAATCCATCTCCTAGTTGTAACTGCTTTTACAGAAAGGGATCCAAGAAACTGGCAAAGTCAGTCTGGTGAGGAGGTTTCGACATGTTGTAAGACCTCTAAAACTGAAATCATCCTCTATCCTTTTAGTTTTTGCACCAATGAGCTAATTAGTATGTTGACTCAAACATTGCATTACAGGGTATCATAAATTCTGGAGTTGTATATTCTCTCGTGACTTGGTGTATTCAGAAAGGAGGGCCAGTGTTGACCGCCACGTTCCAGCCTCTGCAAACAGTAGTTGTTGCTGTCTTGGCCTTTGTATTTCTTGGTGCTCAGTTGTATTCAGGCGGGTAAGTCCATAAACGGGAAAAGAATAATCGCCATATTATATGATTCTTGATAAATTTCAGCGGGCATTAGTGTTTTGGATTAAAAGTGAATTATATTGATAATTAATTGTATGCAGGGTATTTGGGGGGATTTTGATTGCACCAGGGCTTTACCTAGTCTTATGGGGTAAAACAGAAGAGGAAAAGATTGCTAACTAAGATAACGAAGGAGCGACATTGAGAAAATATTTTCTTGATCATGAAAACACAGAGGAATGTCCTGTTACAGTTCAGGACTAATACAATTCATCTACTAAAATAATATGTTAGGACAGTTTGTCTGTACAGCTGGTTTGGGACAGGGCTGCAAGCTTAACAACATGTAAATGTTAAGAGTAATATTTAGATACATTCTTCATTTCATTTCTTTTGTTTTTAATTTGAAAACAAAAGTCAATGTATCTTGGCATGAACCTTGCCAGTGTAGTACTTAGTATAAAATTTTGTAAAAGACTTTACAGGAATTATGTCCACAAGACTAATTTCTACAACTATATATAGCTTAACTAGTACTTAGTATACTAGCAATATATTTCCTTTGCATAAACTAAAGTAGGGAATAGCTGCTAGAAGTGCAGCTTTTGATTTCAACTTATGCCTCTGAATTCTGATCCGAAGGTATTCGTAATCGCTATATATGACTTAAGAATCCTTCTCAGTCTATCGGAAACGAACTCTCTACTTTCACAAGATAGAAATAAGGTCTGCGTACACACTACCTAAATCAGTCTTGTCCCAAATCAGGTATACAGATGCACTCTCTTGACAGATTATTTAATTAGCAGAAGACTTGTTATGAGATGTGAGCTGTAACATGGTATTCTTCTGTGTTTTTGTGATGATCAAGAAGCTGTGTTCTCAATGTCGTCGCTCCGTCATCTTGGTTACCAAATTTTTCCTCTTCAGTTTTACCCCACAAGACTAGGTAAAGCCCTGCCGCAATCAAAATTCCACCAAATAGCCTGCATACAATAAACTGTCAATAAACATGAGTGCCCTTTGAAATTGATCAAGGGGCACTCATGTTTATTCCAACATATGTTAATTATTATTTTCCCATTTATATCGACTGAGTACAACTGATCACCAAGAAGCACAAATGCCATGACAACAACTAAAATTGTTTGCACAGGCAGGCAATTGGCAGCAAAAACTGGCCCTCCTTTCTGAATGCACAAAGTCATGAGAAAATATATAATTCCGGAATTGGCAATACCCTAATATAATATCACAGTTTGAATACTCAAAAGATTAGCTCATTGGTGCCATCTTAAGTCCAGTAGAAATATAGTGGATGGTTTCAGTTTTAGGGATCTTACAGCATATATAATCATAAAAACCGCCTCAGCAGACTGAATTCGCCAATGTTTCATGTCCCTTTATGTAAAAACTGCTATAACTAGGAGCTGGAATAATCCAAAAAAGCATGTAAATGAGGAAAGTGACAGTTTTGCTGGGTAATTTCTCAGCACAGGAACCTGCATATTTTACCAAGTCTCATGAGACACCAATACAATAATAATAATAACAACTAGTATACCATAATTATAATCCAAGCATATGGGGTCGGCTATATGAATTCTCCACTGTTCATGTCACTCTATTTAGGCTCATCTTCGTCCAATGTTAGATAAAATAAAATTTGACAAAAGGAAAAAAAAATTCTTTAACGCTAGAAATGCTCTTGATCTTCTACTGGTATATGAATCTCGGCAAGACGAAAAATTCTAGCAAATATTGGACCTAAGGTAAACGTGGTGACATGACTAAAATTAACTCATAAGAAATTGACGATGATATATAAATGGTCATCAACTCTAGTAATTTCCTTTTCTTTTAATTAAATAGTATTAATCTAAACAATGCTAAAGAACTTGAGAGCTACTTGAAGCACCATCCAACCAGCATAAGATAAACACTGACCAATGAAGTAAACACAACCTCATGTCCTATTCAGCATTTTCTCTGGAGAAGTAATTATATCTGCAGAAGAATTGCTTCCTCTTAAAACGGGAGAGCCTTTGTATAGAGTGATTATTGTGGCACCTCCAATACTTGCCATGGTTCCTAGAATTTTTGCCATGCCATCCCTCCTCTTAAAGTGCACTTCTTCTAGCTTGAGGTATACAAGAAGCATACATTTTATATTGATGAATTAGTATGAAATAATACATGGTAAAGTTGCTGCCATATGACCAGGAGGTCATGAGTTCAAGCCGTGGAAATAGCCTTGTTAGAATAGTTATGTGAATATATGTAATTAGTCCTAGTCTCTTATGTAATAGGAGTAGGTTATGTGTTATGTTTACATATAAATAGGGCTCATTGTAACATAGATTAACATTAAGAATATATTTTTCTCCCGTGCTTTCTCATATGGTATAAGAGCATTAGTGAGTAAAGATCGCTGTGCGTCATTCCAGCGACATCCGGGAAGAAATAACTCAGTCACCGTGCAGTTTTCCGGTGACCTAAGTAACTAATTTGCGTCATATCACGTTTGGTGAGTGTTATGCACAAACCAACATCAACATTAGACTCAGAAATATCCGGCGACCAAACCCGAAAAAGATCCTCCAACAACAGACACTTCACGCACCTCCAGATCTGGAATTCCGCCGGCGCGTGCGTGCTTCTCTGGACATTGTTTGGCCAAGCTTCTTCAGGACAACTTGGTCACACAGAAAATTTGAGACTACCCATACCTTTTTCTTTTTATTCCGACCACTTTGAGATTTTTCTGGCAACTACATTGACTTTTCGGCAGCTACAGTGATTTTTCCAACGAAACTTTTTTGTTGGACATATTACTCAGGTGGTTATTCCGAGTCTTTTCATTCAAGTTTAAATTAAGTTTCAACCACTTTTGATATTCTCCGGCATAAAATTATAATGGCATTCGTATCAGAAGTCTTTAACTCATAATCTGTTGGATCCAATTCATTGAATCCAATCCAGATGGACAATGGGTCTCAAACCATGGCAACTGCAATAGGTCATGCAAGCCCACTTCCTTCCTTACCTTTAGATTCAGTTTTTATGTTCCTAATAGTCCTTTTAATCTCATAGTCGTTAGTCGCTTAGTATTTTGATGACCTTGTTTTTATACAGGAACGCAGAACGGGGCAGATCATTGGTACCAGCGTAAATCTGGATTTTATTACCTTATCTTAGCAAAATCACATGGACTCACATCTTGTCTTCCTTCAATAACTTGTCTTATTACTGATTCACCAGATTTATCACATAAACGGTTGGGACATCCTAATTTTTCAAAATTTCAAAAAATGGTACCTGGTTTATCTCACTTGTCCACTATCGAGTGTGAGTCATGTGAGCTTGGTAAGCATACCCGCTCCTATTCCCTTGGCATCTTGATAATCGATCAAGAGTCACCTTTCACTTTGGTTCATTAAGATGTTTGGGGTCCTAGTCGGGTCAGTTCTACCTTGGGATTCCCTACTTTGTCAGTTTCATTGATGATTATTCCAAGTGCACTTGGATATTTTTTACGAAAAATCGGTTTGAGTTGTTTTCTATTTTTCATACCTTCCACGCTGAAATTCAAAATTAATTTGGGGGTTTCTATCCGTACATTTTGTAGTGATAATGCCCTAGCGTATTTGTCTTCCGTATTTCAGCAGTTCATGAACTCTCATGGGACTATTCATCAAACATCTTGTCCGTACGCATCTAAAAAAATGGGGTAGCTGAAAGAAAGAATAAACATCTTATTGAAACTACTCGTACCCCACTCATACAATCTCATGTTCCGTTGCGTTTTTAGGAAGATGCAATTCTTACATCTTGCTATATTATTAATTGTATGCCATCTTCAACTATCCACAATCAAGTTCCATTCTCTATCATGTTTCCCCACTTACCTTTGTTCTCTCTTCCACCCTATATCTTTGGAAGCACATGTTTTGTTCATAACCTTACTCCAGGAAAAGATAAGTTAGCTCCTCGTGCTCTAAAGTGCGTATTTCTGGGTTACTCGAGAACGTAAAAGGGTATCGATGCTATTCTCCTGACCTCCAGCGGTACCTTATGTTTGCTGATGTTACTTTCTTTGATACCCAATCATACTTCATAGGTCCAAGTAATCACTTAGATATTTCTGAGGTGCTACCGGTTCCATCTTTTGGAGATTCAATCACTATCTCTCATTCATCTTCCTCTACAACTACAACTCCACCACCTATAGATCCAGTTCCACCACCTATAGATCTATTTTTACCACCTAGTCCAGTTCAACCTTCTGCAGCTCCACCACTCTTGACTTATCATCTTCATCCTCGTCCAGCATCAGGCTCAGGTAATTCACGTCCTGCATCAGATTATGCACCTATTGTGGACTTGTCTCGTCTTAGTCAACCAATTTCACTCCACAAAGGTGTACAATACACACTTAATCCTAATCCGCATTATTCCGATTTAAGTTATCATCATTTGTCATCACCTCATTATGCTTTTATATCATCTTTATCCACTGTTTCTATCCCTAAGTCTACAGGTAAAGTACTATCTCATCCAAGATGGCAACATGCTATGATTGAGGAGATGTCTGCTTTATATGCGAGTGGCACCTGGGGGGTTGTTCCTCTTCCTTCAAGTAAGTCTACTGATGGTTGTCGTTGGGTGTATGCGGTCAAAGTCGGCCCGAATGGCCTGGTTGATTGGCTTAAGGCTCGTCTTGTTACAAAAGGTTACAATTAAATTTTTGGGCTTGATTATAGTGACACTTTCTCTCCCGTGGCTAAAGTAGCATCTGTACGTATTTTAATTTTTGTTACTAGCTGTTGTACGTCATTGGCCTTTTTATCAGTTAGACATTAAGAATAATTTTCTCCACGGTGATCCTGAGGAAGAAGGTTATATGGAGCAACCACCTGGTTTTGTTGCTCATGGGGAGTCTAGTGGTCTTGTATGCCAATTGCGCAGGTCACTATATGGTTTGAAACATTCCTCTTGAGCTTGGTTTGGTAAGTTCATCACAGTTATTCAGGAGTTCGGCATGACTCGTAGTGAAGTTGTTCTATCTGTGTTTTATCGGCATTCTACTCCTAATCTGTATATTTATCTAGTGTTTTATGTTGATGAAATTATTATTACTGGCAATGATCAGGAAGATATTACTAATATGAAGCAACATCTTTTTCTGCACTTCCATACTAAGGATCTTGGTAGATTGAAGTATTTTCTAGGTATTGAGGTCGCTCAATCTATGTCACGACCCATTTTTCATAAAATAGATCATGATGGCACCCAACACCCTAGTTGGTCCAGCCAGGTGCGGAACTAAAATTTAAATGCCCATTTTAGTTTAACTCAAACCAACATGTTAAAGACTTTCAAAAAATAAAGAGAATCATTAAAACCATAAGGTACTGACATAGCAAAAATAAACCCCAAAAATGAATGAACATCCATGCAGTGTGTGTGCCAGAACCCGGTGTCACTAGTTACGGGCGACCAATAGAGTATAC
>MU747996.1:0-18635 GCA_026770625.1 Nicotiana glauca | reverse complement strand
GAATGAATGCCAAGCTACCCATGCTCTCCGCCTTCCTACTCAAGGCATCTGCGACCACATTTGCCTTGCCTGGGTGATAAAGAACGGTAATGTCGTAATCTTTCAGCAACTCGATCCACCTTCGCTGTCTCAAATTAAGGTCCCTCTTCTTGAACAAATGCTGCAAGCTGCGATGGTCTGTATACACCTCACATGACACCCCATACAAATAATGCCTCCATATCTTAAGAGCATGAACAATCGCCGCCAACTCTAGATCGTGCACAGGGTAATTCTTCTCATGAACCTTCAGCTGACGAGAGTCATATGCAATAACTCGCCCCTCCTGCATCAATACACATCCCAGGCCAACGCGAGAAGCGTCACAACATACTGTATACGTCTCTGAAATGGAAGGCAATACAATAACTGGTGCCGTGGTCAAAGCCGTCTTGAGCTTCTCGAAGCTCTCCTCACAATCGTTGGACCAACAGAATGGGACCCCTTTCTGGGTCAATCTGGTCAGAGGTGACGCAATGGATGAGAAACCCTGTACAAATCACCGATAATAGCCTGCTAAACCCAAAAAGCTCCTGATCTCGATCACTGAAGTAGGACGTGGCCAACTCTGAGCTGCCTCGATCTTCTTTGGATCCACCTTGATACCCTCTCCTGACACGATATGCCCCAAGAATGCCACTGACTCTAGCCAAAACTCACACTTGGAGAACTTAGCATAAAGCTTCTGCTCTCGCAAGGTCTGGAGCACTGCCCTCAGATGCTGCTCGTGCCGATCTCAAGTCAATCTTAGAGAACACCCTAGCACCCTGCAATTGGTCGAATAAATCATCAATGCGGGGCAATGGATACTTGTTCTTGATGGTGACTTTGTTCAACTGGCAGTAATCAATGCACATCTGCATAGTCTCATCCTTCTTCTTTACAAACAGCACTGGTGCACCCCATGGCGATACATTGGGCCTAACAAATCCCTTAGCTAGCAACTCCTCTAACTGCTCCTTCAGCTCCTTAGGAGCCATACGGTATGGTGGGACAGATATAGGCTGAGTGCCTGGAGCCAAGTCAATACAGAAATCAATATCACGATCCAGAGGCATGCTAGGAAGGTCAGAAGGAAAAACATCGGCAAACTCTCGGACTACTGGCACAAAATCCATCGTCGGAGACTCTGCAGTGGTGTCTCGAACATAAGCTAAGTAGGCCAGACACCCCTTCTCAACCATGCGTTGAGCCTTCAGGAAGGAAATAACCCTGCTAGGTGTATCCACAGTGGAGCCTCTCCACTCCAGTCTTGGCAACCCTGGCATCACTAGAGAAACAGTCTTGGAATGGCAATCTAAAACAGCATGATAAGGAGATAGCCAATCCATGCCCAGGATAACCTTAAAGTCGATCATATCAAGCAACAAAAGATCTGCTCTAGTCTCAAAATCATAGAAAGTAACCTCACAAGACCGGTAGACCCGGTCCACAACCACAGAATCGCCCACAGGAGTGGACACATGCACAGGAACACCCAAGGGCTCAAGGGAAATGGCCAAGAACTGAGCAAACAGAGATGATACATAGGAATAAGTGGACCCTGGATCAAATGATACCGATGCCTCTCTACCAATGACGGAAATAATACCTGTAATCACGACATCTGAGGCTAATACATCTGGTCTGCCGGGGAGAGCATAGAATCTAGCTGGAGCACCAGCTAACTGGCCTCCAACTGACTGAGCAGAAGCTGGCTGACCTCTCCCTGTCTGGCCCCTACCCCTGGATCGACCTCTACCAGTCTGCTCTCCACCTCTAGGCGACTGAGCCGCTGGTGCTGGAGTCCCAGGCTGCTGCCCTTGCTGTACTGCCTTGCCCCTAAGCCTGGGGCAGTATCTCCTCATGTGGCCTACATCCCCGCACTCAAAACAACGTGGTGCGGCGGCATGCTGCCCAGATGATAGACCCTGATTACCCGAGGGCCCACTAGAAGAAGCCTGAGTAGCCGGCGGGCGGTAAGAACCCTCCTGCATAACACTGAAATATGGACCGAAAGACTTCAAAGGACCTGAATACCCACTAGATGAACCCTGGACGGCTGGCGGGCGATGCGAACTCTCTGGCATGGCGCTGAAATAGGAGCGCGCTAGAGCACCACGAGCAGGTGGGGGTGCTAGAACTGGGGGCCTACTGGACTGACCCCTCCCAAAGTGACCTCTTCCCCTAGCTGGGGCGCCTCTAAACTCTCCTGAGAATCTGGCCCTCTTATCCTGCTGCATCTGCTCTCTACCCCTCAACCGGTAACCCTCGATCCTGCGGGCAATCTCGAGCACTAGCTGATATCCCGTGCCCATCTCTACCTCACGAGCCATACCCGACCGGATAGTGGGATGTAGCCCTGCAACAAACCTCCGGACTTTCTCTACCTCCGTGGGAAGTATCATAAGTGCATGGCGAGACAACTCAAAGAACCTCGCCTCATAATCTGTCACTGATATGTGACCCTGCTCCAGATACTCAAACTGATGACGTAGCTCTTCCCTCTCGGAGGGTGGAATGTACCGATCAAGAAATAACTGGGTGAACTGACCCCAAGTGAGGGGAGGAGCGTTTGTTGGCCTGCTAAGCAAATAGGACTGCCACCATCTACGGGCCCTGCCCTCCAACTGGAAAGTAGTGAAGTCGACTCTGTGTGACTCCAATATCCTCATGTTATGTAGCCTATCCCTGCACCTGTCAATGAAATCCTGGGCGTCCCCATGACGCTTGCCCCCGAAGACTGGAGGGTGCAATCTGGTCCATCTGTCTAATAACTTCTGCGGATCGCCGTCCACAGCTGGACTGGCCTGGGGTGCCACTGCAACAACTGGCTGGACCCTCTCTGCGGGTAGTGCAACCGGAATATGATAAATGGCGGCTGCATGACCTGGAGCCTGAGCAGTAGAGGTCTGTGCTCCCCCTCCTGCCTTTGAGGTAGACGGATCCGTTGGAAATAAACCAGCCTGAGTCATAGTGTCTATGAACCGAAGCATACAGCCCATGACCTCCTGAAATCCCGGTGCAGTCATAAAATCCACCGGAGTAGGCGCAGCTGCGGGCACCTCACCCTGCTCCTCGATGATGGGATCCTCTATAGGGTCTGCTGGTGGCACAACTGGAATGGCTTTAGGACGCCCTCGCCCCCTACCACAGGTCGGTGCCCTCCCCCAGCCTCTACCTTGGCCTCTAGCAACGGGGGGAACAGCTCCTCCCGAGTCTGGTACGTCGGCGGTGCGGGTCCTTACCATCTGTGAGAGAATAAGAGAAGAGACTTAGTGTACTGACCACTGCACGATGGGAATGAATAAAGATTAGTCTTTCCTAACACCCTATAGCCCCTTGAAGATAAATACAGACGTCTCCGTACCAATCTACAAGACCCTACTAGGTTTGCCCGTAACTTGTGAGACCAACGTGAACCTAGTGCTTTGATACCATGTTGTCACGACCCATTTTTCATAAAATAGATCATGATGGCGCCCAACACCCTAGTTGGGCCAGCCAGGTGCAGAATTAAAATTTAAATGCCCATTTTAGTTTAACTCAAACCAACATGTTAAAGACTTTCAGAAAATAAAGAAAATCAGTAAAACCATAAGGTACTGACATAGCAAAAATAGACCCCAAAAATGAATGAACATCCATGCAGTGTGTGTGCCAAAACCCGGTGTCACTAGTTACGGGCGACCAATAGAGTATACACAAAATATACAAAAAACTGTCCTACTGTCTGAATCAGAATAGACGGAAAAGCATAAATACAAGATAAAGGACTTCTTCAGCTGCGGATCGACATGAGAAAGAAGGCAGCTCACCGTAGAAGTCCCTGAGCTAGCTCACTATGGCGCGCCCGAATACTGACCAGATCCACCTGCCTCAGAACCTGTACATTTAAGTACAGAAGTGCAGAATGAGTACATAAACCACATGTACTCAGTAAGTATCCAGTCTAATCTCGAAGAAGTAGAGACGAGAGGTCGACTTGATACTTACTAAGGTCCAAATAATATGACATAGTAGGGGGGGGGGGATTAACCAACATAATAGATTATTAAATAGACAGGTTCCATAGAAGGATCTATTACTCATATTCTTGCCTTAATAAAATTTCCAGATTTCCTTCTTTAATTAGCAAGTAGTACTAATACCACAGTCAATAGCAACACATAAATCATGCACAAACATGCCGAGGTCGACGGCCCGCTCCAACAGAAAGTAAATGTGCACTGCCGAGGGTCGAGCAGCACGAACCATAGATGCATCTATTATCACCGAGGCGATCGGCCCGGTCCAAAATCATCAAGACAATATCAAGGAAAGCACATAAGGCTCAATTATATACAAGGAAATCTATACCGAGACTCAGTAATTTTATATGTTCACTTTCATGTTCTCAAGTCTCTAACAATTTACAACGTTCATATTGGCTACTTCAAAGTAAGAAATATTTCCCCAAGTAGACATGCGTGGGTCCTAAGCTACCCGAACAATTTTCATATAGTAGCTACGTATGGACTCTCGTCACCTCGTACGTACGTAGCCCCCGCATTTAGCAACAATTACTTATTTAAATCCTATGGGGACAATTTTCCTCTTACAAGGTTAGAAAGGAGACTCACCTCGCTACAAAGTGCTCTCCCAATCTCCAAGAACGAGATCAAGTCCTTAATTCGAAGCCGGAAAATCCCAAGCTAATCAAACGAAGAAAGAACTAGTAAATAAAGGCTTACAAGATCGAGTTCTAGCTATTTAAACAATTTCCTAGCCATTAATACTAGTTTCCTAAATTCCGACCCCGGGCCCACGAGCTCGGATTCCGAGATTTTTCGAGGGAAGTTGTTCTCTATCATCTAAGGATCACAAATATATGATTTCTAGTTCATTGCATGGCAAATTTCGTGTTAAAACTTTAATTCTCATTAAACCCTAGGTCTAGCTCAAATTCCTTGATTTTACCCAATCCTTTGTGTTAAATCTACCTAATGTTTATGTATTTGAACTAAAAGTGAGGGGGGATCACTTACCTCAAAATGTTATGCTGAAACTTCCCCTTTTGAATCACCAAAATGGCCTAAGAGTTGAGATAGATATGGGGGAAATGAGCTTAAGCTCGAATTAAATGAGGCTCTGACCCCCCTGTGATTTCCGCTTCTACAGAAGAAATCCTGCTTCTACGGGTTCCGCTTCAGCGGACACTTGACCGCTTTTGCAGAAATGGGCCAAGGGGACTAGGCCGCTTCTGCAGTTCAATACTCGCTTCTGCGAGTCCGCATAAGCGGAAGTACCACCACTTCTGCGGTTTGGGCCTGGGGCGGATGGACCGCTTCTGCAGTCGGGGGTCTGCTTCTGCGATTTCCCCTAGGCCAAGCCCCTTCCGCTTTCGTGACTACAGGACCGCTTATGCGGTCAAGAAGCCGCAAAAGCGGTTTTGACAGAAGCAGCAGACTTGTTTCCTTCAAAAAATCCGACTTCGCTCAAACCTCGACCATTTGTCGCTCGGGTCTCCCGAGCCCCGCTCGAACATACCGACAAGTCTGAAATCATGAGGCAGACCTAGACGAATCCTCGGAACACCCAAAACATTATTAAATCAATGAAGTGGACCCTAAAACCAATTGATCCGATTTAATGATCTTCAAGTTCTTAACTTCCTACCAACGGGTCAAAATGCCCTTAAACTACTCGGATTGACACCAAATTTTGCAGGCAGGTCTTAATTGATATTTCGGACTTGTACCAAGTTTCTGAATTGAAATCCGAACCCCATACCTATAAAAACAATAATTTCTTGGTTTATTAAATCTTCAAAACTTAAACTTAACAATTTTTACAAAAAATTCCGTTACTCGGGCTAGGGACCTCGGAATTCAATTTCGGGCATATGCCCAGGTCCCATATTTTCCCACGGACCCTCAGAAATTGTAGGATCATGATTCCGGACCCGTTTTCCCAAAATGTTGACCGAAGTCAAAGTTGGCCTTTTTAAAGGAACTTAAAGAAGCAACTAGGCTTATTCTTGCCCGAAATTCTTCTAACTTCCGAACCACCCACCCCCGCAAGTCATAATCTAGCTAAAGCAAATGCGGAAAGTATTATTTAAGGGAACGGGGTTCAAAAATACAAAACGATCAGTCGGGTTGTTACAATCTCGCTCAGGTTCTGTTATTTCATAGCGAAAGTATGCCTTAGACATTCTTGAGAAGACTAGAATGATAGGCTACAGAACTTTTGATACTCCTATGGATCTGAATGCTAAACTTCTGCTTGGACAGGGAGAGCCTCTTAGAGTTCATACGAGATATATGAGGTTGGTTGGAAAATTGAATTACCTCACAGTGACTACACCTGACATTTCTTTTCCGGTGAGTGCTATAAGTCAGCATATAGATTCTCCTTGTGATAGTCACTGGGATGCAGTTGTTCGTATTCTTTGGCACATAAAGTCAGCTCCAGACAAAGGGCTACTATTTGAGGATCGAGGCCACGAGCACATTCTTGGGTACACAAATGCTGATTGGGCAGAATCACCTTATGATAGATGTTCTACGCCTGGATATTGTGTTCTAGTATGAGGTAATTTGGTCTCTTGAAAGAGCAAGAAACAAAATGTAGTTGCTCGATCTAGCGCCGAAGCCGAATATCGGGCCAATGCTATGGCAACGTGTGAGCTAGTTGGGGTCAAGCAATTGCTCAAGGAGTTGAAGTTATGAGAAATCGTCCAGATGGAACTTGTGTGTGATAATCAAGTTGCTCTTCATATTGCGTCAAATCCAGTGTTCCATGAGAGAACTAAACACATTGAGATTGACTGTCACTTTGTCATAGTAAAGATACTCTCGGGAGATATTGCTACAAAGTTTGTTAAGTCGAATGATCAACTTGCAGATATTTTCACCAAATCCCTCACTGGTCCTCATATTAGCTGCATATGTAACAAGCCCGGTACATATGATTTATATGCACCAGCTTGAGGGGGAGTGTTAGAATAAGTATGTGAATATATGTAATTAGTCCTAGTCCCTTATGTAATATGAGTAGGTTATGTGTTATGTATACATATAAATAGGGGGTCATTGTATCATAGACTAATATCAAGAATATATTTTTCTCCCGTGCTTTCTCACAAGGCACTTGCAGAAAGGCACGGTAAGACTGCGTACAATAGACCCTTATGGTCCGGCCCTTCCCAAGACCCCACGCATATCGGGAGCTTAATCGAGCTGCCTTTTTAGTAAATAATACAAGAATCAACAGTTATAGCCGGTGGCGGAGCCACATGCACCCAAAGGGTGTCAACCGATACCCCTTCGTCAAAAAATTACATTGTTTAACTCGGTAATTTTTAGAAAAAATATGTAAATATATATTAAATAATGACACCCCTTGACTTCTTGGTGAGCGCATTTCTTTATATTTTGACTCCCCTTAATGAAAATCCTGGCTCCGCCACTGATTATAGCTAGTGGTCTACATGGTATTTTATAAATGGCAATCTCATACCTTAGAACAGAAGCCATGACAAAAGTAAACGCAGGAATTGAATTATGTATAGCTGATCCAAAGGTAGGTGATGTATAATACATCCCTAAGATATAAAGTCCTTGACTCCTTGGTTTGCTGTGATTCTATGTGAAGCAAGAAATGTAACATTGTCATTAGAGTGAATTGAAAGTCATAATAACTCCGATCAAAATAACTTTTGTAAGTAGAAAAGAGATTATGTGGTTTCTTAGGACAAGCATTAAATAAAATTCACTACTAGAAATCAGGTGATTTCCGTCCAAAGATTTTCAACCGAAAATGGTCGGAAATATTTTCGACCGAAAACGGTCGGAAAAAAAGAGTACCTGGTCGCAAAAATCAGCAGGAGTGACCAGTAGCAGGAAAAAAAACTTTCCAACCGATTTCGGTCGGAAAATTTGTCAAATATTTAGTCAAACTTCTATATAAAGTAAAAAATAATTATTTATTAAAATATTTTGAAATGTCCAACCGAATTCGGTCAGAACTGGTCAATTTTTTGGTCGCCATGAAAAATATTTGGTCAAATAATTATTTATTAAAATATTTTCATGTTTCCGACCGAATTCGGTCGGAAACTGGTAAAAAATAATTATTTATTAAAAAATTTATAAATTGCCGGCAGAATTTTTTGTTTCCCGTGCAAGTCAAAATATGAAAATAATTATAATTCAGTATTCCCGACCGTATTCGGTCGGAAAGTTGTCAAATATTTGGTTAAACAGTTATTTATTAAAATATTTTCAAGTTTCCGACCGAATTCGGTCGGAAACGGGTCAAGTTTTTGGTCAACGTAAAAAATAATTATTTATTAAAAAATTACTAAATTGCCGGCAGAATCTTTTTGTTTCCCGTGCAATTCAAAATATAAAAATAATTATAACTCAATATTTCCGACCGAATTCGGTTGGAAAGTGGTCAAATATTTGGTCAATATTGTACATAATCTACAATAATAATTATTTATTAAAATTAACCAACCGAAATATATTTTGCGTGTAAATAATAAAGAGGTTTTTAATAAATAATATAACATATATATATTATTTAAAGAGGTTTTTAATAAATAATATAACATATATATATATACTGCATAGAAGTGTATTAGTGATAATTAGCTTATATAAATTGATAATTACACTAAGCATAAGTGGATTTGCCGATGATTTATTCGAAATTCGTAATCACACTACCTAAATGTATAGTATATAGCATATTGCGTGTGTGCGTGTATATATATATATATATATATATACATCTTAAATTGATAATTACTGTAAGTAGAACTGCATTAATGGTATCCTTAAGTAACGTTAACAACTAATGAACTAGTGGTATCCTTATATAAGTAACGTTAATGGTTGATTAGCCGATACATTGATAATTATACACTAAATGAAAGTGTATTAATGATATATGTGAGAAATATTTGTGATTGTTTATATTTAGATTGATAATTAAAGTAAGTGGAGGTTTATTAGTGGTATCATTAAGTAATATTAGTATTATTCTGAAGTAACGCTAGTGATTCATTAGCCTATACATTGATAATTGTAAGTATGTATGTATGTATGTATGTATGTATATATATCTATATATATATATATATATATAATATGTATACTACACACATATATACTATATACACTACTAGAAAATAGTTGTTTACCGAAGCAGCAGTATCGGCGGACTTTTTGTGTCGCTTATAGTAATTAGTAAGTGTATTATTTGTAATTAGCTTATAGATTGATATTACACTAAGTATAAGTCCTTTAGTAGTATCCTTAAGTAATATTAGGTTTCCTTCGACCGTAAATTGATAATTATATTACGCAGAAGTGAATTAGTGACAATTAGCTTATATAAATTGATAATTACGTACACTAAGCATAAGTGGATTGGCCGATGATTTATTCTAAATTCGTAATTACAATATATATATATATATATATATATATATATATATGAAATTGCGTTGCAAGTTAATAATGGTACGTGGTGATTTAACATTTGTTATATGAAGCAACAACGACATTTAATTAATAGGAGAAATTTTATGTATAATAATATAACAATCATCTAAATAAGGAAAAATATTACTCATATTATATAGCCTAATACATACATCTAAAATGAAAATATATCATCAAAATTTACATAAAAATCAATTTATTCATGTTAGTTAGGTAATTTGCATTATAGTTTAAAAGTAATTAAATGTGATGGTATCTTATCGGATATTTCTTTGTAGACAATATTTTTTTATGTATGCTTCCTTCTAATGCTTTGGTTGCTCTAGCACAAACATAATTCTTGTTGTCGGTATTGATATCCCTCTTGAAAGTACAATATATAGTCGTTCGTACAAGAAAATATATTACGATAAATATAGTCCAATATTTGTCCTTGAGCTTTACTTATTATAATTGCAAAACAGAAACATACTGAAAATTATTTCCACACAAATTAAAAGGAATATATCCTTTAGTTTCGAGAGACAAACATTGAATTTAGGGACAAACACATACATAGAAGCACATTGATCTGTATCATCTTTGATTGTGCGACATTGTATGGTCTTTTGATTTTTAATACTATATTAACCTTTTTTACTTTATATTCTAAATATTTTTAATCTCTAAATCTCTTTTATGGGATAAATTTATCTGCTCTAAGATTTTTTATTTTAACGTGAAAAATAATTTTACTCATATAATAAATTTAAAAATAATTGAACTGCATTTTCTTTGCTAAATAATTAATTAAAAGATTTTGGTTATTCGGTCTTAACATAAAGGATAATTTATCTTATGTTTATTTAATAACTTAATATTAGTTCATCTCAAGCCTTAAATATTTAATTGTAACTATAATTTTATCCACTATAAATTTTATTTTCAAAGAGTAAAAAGATCAATCTGATATTTTACTTTTAGATCTTTATGTTCATAAATTGTTAGGGGTATTGAATTTTACCAACATTTTTCTTTCTCTTTCTCACACATTTATATTTTTAAATATTTTCTTAGTTGCTTTTTAATAGTTTGGTATATTTTTCAATGTTATATGAAAATTTAATAATAAAAATAATAATATTTGAGTAGGAAAGCAGTTCAAAATTCAAATATAATATAAAAATATATTATCATGAGGATATTCTTTTCTCAATTTCAATATTTTATGCAGTTCATTTAACATTATTTTTTTTTTGGTGTTGGACAATGTATTGCCAATATAAGGATTCTTATGAAATTGGATTCCTGCATATTTTGAATAAGAAAGAATTTAATAGACAAAATTTATTAAAATTAAAATTTTAAATATTAAAAAAATAAAAATAGAAAGTATTGTAGTCCAAAGAAATAGGTTATTACAGTTATGTCCTTTCCCAATGAGTTCTTGTGTTTAATATTTTAGGGATATTTTGGTCTATAAGTATTTTATTCGTGCTTTTATAATAAATATATACTCTCCTTTTTTAAATATATTTGAAAAATATAATACCTTCTCAAATTAATTTAGTAATAAGATAATATAATAATATTCAAATTAAATTAGTAATAGAAATTTTTAAGAAGTATATCCTAAAAGTAAAAGAATTACATGGCTAAAATATGTCTCGAAAGTAATTATACTAATTTGAATAGGAATGAAATCAATCCACAATTTTTTATCGAAACTCTAAGTGGACACAATTCACGTTCAATTCAAAGTTCAATTGAAATTAGGTAAAGTTTGAAAAATATATATAATTGATAATTACATTAAGTAAAAAAGTATACTATTTACAAGCTTTTCTCAGCAAATTAAAAGCCCTAACTTTTTTACTCTTTTCTCTTTCTCCGCCTCACTCACGCGGTTCTCTTTCTTAGCAACTCCTCACTTCCAAAATTCCTACACTTGTAGTATCAGCTTCCGTCGCTGAAACACCAGCTAGCGCCGCTGGAATTGGAAACGCGAGAGGAATTTTTGAAGCTTGTGAAAAGTAGAATTCCTGGCGATATTGCTGCACAACTTATTTTCGAAAATCGGTATACAAAAGCTAGAGTTGGAGATGTTATTTATGATAGTGTATGTTTAATTGATTATAAAATTAAGTAAATATTTAACTGGATGAAAATTTCTCTGTACATGATTATTCCTTGCGTTGCATGTCAGAATGGGTAAAATCAGGATTTCATCCTTATTGGGATTTTAGGTATGTGTGGGTGTTGTTGGGGAGAGAGCGTGGGGGGTTTCTACAGACACTTGTTTGAGAACCAAGTAAAAATGGTCCAATTTTTTTGTGGAGGTATCAATCAATTGAAGATTTATTGCCGTAAGGAGGTGATTTGGTTCATAAATATTTGCTATTAAGTTCTTTTCAATAATGTTGTTAATTTTTACTGGCATTATTTTCTGCTCAAATAGTATAGTGACAACATTTTGATTTTGCTATGTACACCCTGTCTAACTGAATGTACTGTTTCAATGGATGCTGACATATAGTTTTGTTATCTTGCAGTACTGCCGTTTGAACAACATACCAGTCAATAATCAGTACAGAAGCTGGAACCAAGTACAAAACTAAAAGCGCATCTCCTTGCTTGGGTTTGGGTTCGCTGCAGGTCCACTCGTGAAGGCGTGTCCTTGCCTACTGCGAATTTCCGCAATTGTCCTCCCTTTTTAGTTTAATTAGTTTAATTACGTCTTTATTGCTTTCCTTTTGAATTATGTTTTTTATTTTTCTTTTTTACAATTTTGGAGATTTACTAAAAATCTCCATTTGATTGTTATGTTTGAATTATAGCTTGTATTTGCTTGGGGTCATCATTGAATGCATGAACATTACTTGTTAGAATTTCACTTTTTTGTTCTTCGAAATAATCAATTTGTTCATCCGTAATGCAACACCTTCAAACGTTAAAAGATATTCAAATTTATTGGATGATCCAAAATGGTGGTGCCCGGTACAAAGGTCAAGACTATTTTTTTGGGTTCAGGATAATTAGGACTAAAAATTAATTCAGGTGTATTCAAAATAATTCAGATATGTACACAGAATAATTAATGTCAAAGCCAGGGGTCCAGAGGTGGATATTATGCCCATATACAAAGTCTTGAATCAAGAATATTTTACCATCTTGAACATAGGCATATAGATAGTTGAACAAAGGGAGAATTGTAGAAATACTCTTAATCCATGGTTTGAGAACTTGATGGTTTTCTATTACATCTTTTTTTACACTACCACAAATTAACGTCAACACTATTGAGGAACTACAATCTAGAATGTAAATAAACAAACTAGTCTAAATTACTTTGTAAGGAGATAAAAAATTCTTGTATTTGGTTTTACATGTGTAATTCTAAAAGATTGAAATTTCGTTTTTAATACTATGTTTATTTTTTTATTTTTAGTACTAATATATATAATATGAAGAACTATCTGAAACTAGACGTGCCTAACAGTAAACCACAATTTTGATATGGTGTCATCAAAAGATTTATAGTAGTTTGAACAAGAAGTTAGACAACATATTTCCAGATTGATGAGCATTAAATATTTGAAAAATTGAACTAGAACAATTAAAGGTTCTTAAAAGAAATTAATTTGAAAATAGTCCGTAGAGAAATCAATATTTTTAAATTGAAAGGTCAAGATTTTGTCAAACTACATTGATTCTGAGTTGACAGATTTAATAAGTATAAAATTTATTTGGTCCTCCATGTTAGATTGACAAATATGAAATGAAAACTATATATATTCATGTAAAATCAAATACAACTTAATAAAATAGGTTTATTTACATTCTAGTCTAAATTCCATTATCAACTAGTAGTACCAAATATTGCTAACTTTCTCTCTTGAAATTCTTGATGATAGCGCGCACTTAAGTAAATGGTTCGATCATGCTTTACTTTTTTGTTTCTCTGTTGTGCTTGTATTTTCTTAATTGTGCCGTTCTCATACAAGTTGTGTTGCTTTCAAGTGTCAACTATCATTGTTTTGTTGAAATACATGTGCTATGCCAATCAAATAAAGTGTTTCTCTACACCATTTGAATTATGATAAATATAACATGTATAATTTATTCTTTCTTTATGTAGATGGAATATCGTAGTTGGATGTATAATAGAAATTATCATAATCGTCGGTTTTTGAGGGAGGAATTTATAAAAGGGGTTGCGGAATTTATTACGCTTGCAATGTCACTTGAACCATTTCGGATTGGACAGTTAATTAGGTGTCCTTGTGTAAGGTGCAAGTGTTTACATTATTTCAAATGTTAAGACTCATCTTTATCAAAGAGGGTTTATGGATAATTATTTTGTGGGAACTAGTCATGGAGAGATTGATGGTACTGATGGTGTATTTCATAATGTAGTTATTGTTGAAAGTAGTAGGTCGGGGGGGAATAACGTTCAATATCCGAGATACCATGAATTGGTTGTGGATGCTCTAGGGATGCACTTTGATTTTGAAACCAATGAAAGTGTTGAACAACCTCCTAATGAAGAAGCAAAATATTTTTATGAACAATTAGAAGATGCTAGTCGTCCACTAAAAAAAGAGAGTATGCACTCTCAGTTGTCTGTTGCGGTTAGATTATTAAGTATCAAATCAGATACTAATATTTCTCAAGCAGGAATGGATTCATTCATTGGCCTTATGAGGGAACTAGTTGACCCAGCTTTCAACATACCTGAAGATTTCTATAAGGCTAAAAAATTAGTTTCTAAGTTAGGACTCTCGTCTATGAGAATTGATTGTTGTGAAGATAGTTGCATGTTGTATTATAAGGGTGATGCAGATTTAGAAAGTTGTAAATTTTGTGAAAAACCTCGTTTTAAGCGGCTTTCCAGCGGGAAGAAGGCTGCTGTGAAGTCGATGCATTACTTACCACTTATTCCTAGATTAAAGAGGTTGTATGCATCGATGAGTTCCGCTCCTCATATGAGATGGCACTATGAAAATAAAAGGCCGCCCGGTATTTTGTGTCATCCTTCAGATGGGGAAGCTTGAAAGCATTTTGATATGACACATCCAAATTATGCTAGTGAACCGAGGAATGTTCGATTGGGTTTGTGTGCTGATGGTTTTACGCCATTTTCAGTGTCTGCAACACCATATTCATGTTGGCCGGTCTTTGTTACTCCGTATAATCTTCCGCCTGAAATGTGTATGACTAGTCCATATATATTTTTAAATTGTGTTATTCCCTGTCCCTGCAATCCAAAGAGTTTGATTGATATATATTTGCAACCTTTGATTGATGAGCTTAAACAGTTGTGGTATGATGGAGTTGATACATATGATATATCAACTAAGCAAAATTTCAACTTACGTGCTAACTTAATGTGGACTATTAATGATTTTCCTGCGTATGGAATGTTTTCTGGGTGAATGACTGCCGGAAAGTTAGCATGTCCTTACTGCATGGAAAATGGTAAAGCGTTCACTTTAAAAAACTGCCGAAAGCATTCATGGTTTGATTGTCATCGTCAGTTCCTGCCAGTTGATCATGAGTTCAGAAGGATGACGAACGCATTCAAAAAGAATACAGTTGAAAAGGATGAAGAACACATTCAAAAAGAATACAGTTGAACATGATTTGCCACCTCCAATTTATTCCGGTGAGGAAATTTGGGAGAGGGTTCAGAACTTCACTAAAGTTACCGAGGCCCCACCTTCTAGATTTCCTGGATATGGTGTTACTCATAACTGGACAAAACAGAACATATTTTGGGAGTTGCCATATTGGAAGGATAATCTTCTCCGACATAATCTTGATGTCATGCATATTGAGAAGAACTATTTTGAAAATTTGTTCAACACCGTGATGGATGATAAGAATAAGACAAAAGATAACCCGAAGGCTAGACTGGACTTACAAGAATATTACAGGCGACCTGAATTACATTTGCAGTATGTTAACAACTGTAAGGTGCTCAAGCCCAAGGCCAGCTACACATTCACCTTGGAACAAAGATGACAGATTTGTGAGTGGGTTACAAACCTAAAGATGCCCGAGGGCTATGCATCGAACATGGTAAAACATGCCAATATGGTTGAGGGAAAGCTGACTCATATGAAAAGTCATGACTGTCATATATTCATGGAAACCTTAATCCCTATTGCATTTTGTGGATTGCCTGAAAATATATGGAAACCCATCACGGAGATAAGTTTGTTCTTTAAAGATTTATGTTCTACCACATTAAGGGAAGAAAACCTATTTCAAATGGATCAAAACATTCCTGTAATCACTAATAAGTTGGAGAGGATTTTTCCATGTGGTTTCTTCGATGTGATGGAACACCTTCCAATTCACCTTGTACACGAGGCGCGACTTGGAGGCCCGGTTCAATGCAGGTGGATGTATCCATTCGAGAGGTAATGATCAAACCTTGATGTATTCTTGTAATTTTCTTTAACGTTATCATCTAATACGATAATGTGCAGGACTATCGGCAAGTGTAAATGATTTGTTAAACAAAGGAATAGGATTGAAGGATCCATATGCGAAGCCTATCGTGTAAAGAAAACTGCCCATTTTTGTTCTTACTACTTTGACAGTCATGTGCCATGTGCTAGAAATAGGCCCAATCGGCACAATGTGGTGATTGAGATTGATCCATTATATCCACCAATATCCATATTCAATCAACCAGGCCGAAGTTCTAAAGACCGAACACAAAGGGGCCTAACTAGTATGGAGTACAAATCAGCTTCAAATCATGTGTTGCTAAATTGTCCGGAAGTTCAACCCTTTCTTAAGTAAGTATTGAAGTAAGATTAATTTACATGGGCTACTATTTAATTTGGTTGATGCAACTAACAAATAATTTTTAATGTGTCGCTCAGTGACTTCGTGAGTCAATTTGGTCATGGTGCTGTATATTCTACATTTGGGGCATGGTTTAAAGAATGTGTAAGGGCATCTTACATACTTTCTCACATGTGATTATACATACTTGTGAATATACTTGCTCATTTGTGATTTATTTAACGCTACATGTAGTCAATAATCCAAACAACGGTGTTAATAAATTTTTGCAAGACATATCTTGGGGACTTGCACCTACAGTTACGACTATGTCTAAGTATTGTGTGAATGGTTTCAAATTTCACACCGAGGAATGCTCCAAGTATAAAAAAAGAAATAACAGTGGGGGGTGTGTCAAAGGCAGTGAAGCCAACCAGGATGAGGAAAATGATTATTATGGTGTGATCAAAGAGACTCTATAATTGTCATATATAGGTTGGCCAAATAAGAAAATCGTACTTTTCCGATGCAAGTGGTTTGACCCAACACCTAAAAGAGGTACAAATGTACACTCGCAGTACAAAATAATTGAGGTTAATAAAAAGAGGGAGTATAATCGCTATGATCCTTTTATAATTGCAGAAAGAGTTAGGCAAGTGTACTATGCTCCATATCTACTGCGGAGGGATAAGGCTGATTGGTTGGTTGTAATCAAAACAAAGGCTGTTGGCAGGGTGAAAGTTGAGAATGTATTAGATGTTGCTTACCAAAACGATACCTCAAGTGTTAACCAAATGGTAAATGATCAGTTAGAAAATTACTTGGAGCATCCTCAACGCATATTAGAAGAAGTTGATATGGAAGAAATAACAATCATAGAAAATGAGGATGAAGAATCACCTAAGTAGACAATTTTGCTGACACCAATATTAAGAGCAATTCTTGAGGAAATGTGAAAGCCCGCACGAGAAACACCACAACAAACAATATACTGCTAGAAGCTTCAGTTTCTCAGTTTTTGGTCCCATGTCTTTTTTTTCTCGTAAATTCCTCTAGCTTTAGATCCTAATAACGTTATGCAGGTATTAGTTGCTTTACATATTTAATTATATAATACTTAGTATAGTGAAATATTCCATTGGAAGAAGAAAATGTATGTCGTGGGAACAACTTCGATTTGCAAAAGAATTTATTTAGACATATTAAATGAGAGCTGTGAATAATATAATATCATCCATGTGTAATGTGCATATATTTTTATAATTAATTGGCATATGCTCCCCATGTAATCTCTCTAGCTAGTGAGATTGCTTTTATTTAATCTCGTCTGATTTGTTGATAGATAGCGAATTTGGACTTTCACTACAAGATAATTGTTATTTAGTCTCTTTTGAGGGATAAAGTAAAAGTACTGATTAAATATTTAGGGATTCGAACTCAAAATTTTTGGTTAAGAATAAACGAGTACTTATCACTCGATTGGTTATTGTTTACTCTTTGATTAATATTGGTGTGCCCCGTTGCTTTTTCTTTTTCCTTCCTGTATGACAGGCTTTGTTAATGTTGTATAAGTTAAGTCACGTAGTTCTTGAACAAAATTAATAAAGAATACTCTAAATAAATTTTTTAATTTCCATCTGATTCTTATTATTTTCTACCCCACCCCACAACTAATTTTGACTATTGGTCGCCCCTACTCTAATAATATCAGAGAGAGAGAGTGTGTAAAATAGGTTAAAGGACCACCTCCGTATATCTTGTTCGCTTCAATATTTATGTGGCAAAATTTAAATAGTTACGGATCATAATAAAACTTTTATATTTTATGAGCATAAATATATCTTATTATTTGTAGGACTATAAAATATTTGGAACATATAATATTAAACCTTTCATAACATTTATAGATCGAAAGAACTTCTCGTTAAACATAAAAGTTAAGTTCAATCATTTCGAATTTTAAAAGTTATTATTCTTGAAACGAATTAAAAAAAATATTTTCCACATAGAAATGGAGTGAGTATTTTTACATGTCTTTCTTGAGCCGAAAGTTTGTAAAAAATAACCTCTTTACTTTTATAAGGTAAGAATAAGGTCTACGTACCCGTGGAGATTGAGGTTCCACAAGCGGTACTTCCCGATATTGTATCCCTATTTTTACAAGCATACGATTCATGGGAAGATATGTTGCTCCCAAACGCACATGCAAGTATACGTGGTTGACAAGTAATATAGGATTGTAAGTCCAGATATCGTACCCACAGGGAGTTGTGATTAACTATCAACTAAATTAAACCAAACAATTAATCTATCCAAGCGAATTCTGAAGTATGAATATTTAAC
>MDKF010458286.1:0-11653 GCA_026770625.1 Nicotiana glauca | reverse complement strand
GATTTTTGTCAAATGTTTGCTTATTGTTATGTCCCTTAATTGTGACTGTTGTTTGGGAAGCCAGACTATTAAATGGTATTGAGGAGCGGGTTGCACGCCGCAACAATGATATATGAGGATCGGGTTGCGCGCCGCAATAATGATACCTGATAAATGGTATGGGTCGGGTTGCACGCTGCAACAGTTGTTGGCACTATGTGTTTATATTGAACATTGTTTCCCTGGGTTATTGTGAATCTAAGCTGCTTTAGTTGTTATTCGGGATTTCTGTTATTAATGTTATCTCCTCATAGTATGTTTCCCCCTCCCATATCGTTAGTTGTTTGGTATTTCGATTCCATTGTATATTTATAACTGCACAGGTTTATGTGGTGTCATGTCTAGCCTCGTCACTACTTCGCCAGGGTTAGGCTAGACACTTACCAGCACATGGGGTTGGTTGTGCTGATGCTACACTTCTGTGCATTTTTGCACAGGTCCAGGTTTTGAGGAGCAGCAGCAGTAGTACGAGAGCAGGATTTCATTATCACGAGACTGAGGTAGCCTTGCAGGCGTCCGCAGGCCCCGACATTTCTTCTTTATGCTATTCTTATTTGACTGTTGCCTCATTGTTTTCGAGACAGACAGCTTATATATTTATTTCAGACCATTATTTTTAGTACATCTTTAGTAGTTTGTGAGTAATGTGACACCAAATCTTGGGTAGAGGCTTTTAATGACTGTTCCGCATTTTGATTCGTATTTATAAATCAGACTTCCGCTATTGTCCTTATTACATTTCATGTTCTATATTGATGCTATGAACTGTCAAAATAATTGTTTAGTGATGGAAATGGTAATTAAGTTGGCTTGCCTAGCTACCACGAGTAGGCGCCATTATGATCCCGATGGTGGGAAATCTGGGTCGTGACAAAAACCCAATCACCCATAGCCCCACGAGTTCAAATATGCAATTTGTTTCAAGATTCGACCCCAAATTGAGGTTGAATCATCCAAATTTCCCAAAGCCCTAGTTCTACCCAAAACCCCCATTTTCTACCTTGAATTCATGATTTAGGGCTAGGAAATTAGTGTTTAGATTAAAGAATTATGAGATAATAAAGTTAATAATACTTACCCAAAGAGATATGGAGAAAGAGGAGCTTGAAAATCGTCTATGGAGTGTGAAAGAGGAGAGCCCGTGTGAAAAAGTGAGAAAAATCCCGTGCACACTGTTCTATTTTTAAGAAAATTCACTGAAGGAAATAACCCTTTGCGATCGTGACAGAAGTGACGCGTTCGCGATGAAGACTAGTCAGGGGTATCGCGTTCGCGATTGGAAGTGTGAGAACGCGAAGAAGGAATCTGGGGGGGGGGGAGTCCAGGTTGGTCTACGCGTTCGCGAGGAAAGGCATGCGAACGCGTCGAAGAAGGACACAATGCTACGCGAACGCGGGGTACTGTCCGCGAACGCGATGAAGAGAATTGCTGGGGTCTGAATTTGGCTTACGCGTTCGCGAGGGTCAAGACGCGAATGCGAAGGGGAAAACACAGAACTACGTGAACGCGAGCCAACTGATGCGAACGCAAAGAAGAAAATCCCTGTGTGAAAATTGCAGAAAATCTGCTAACCTCTTAAGTCCAAAACCACCCCGAACACCTCCGAAAACACACCCGAGCCCTCGAGGCTCCCAACCAAACACACACACTAACTCAACAACATCCCACGGACTTACTCGAGCGAACAAATTGCTAAAATAACATCAAAATCAAAGAATCAAGCTTCAAGATCATCATTTTTTATTTCAAGTTCATAAACTTCCAACTTTAGATATTTAGGTCCGAAATACGTCAAACGACGTCCGATTTCGACCAAATTTCAGAAAAAGCGCTTAACGTATATTTAAGACCTGTACCGGGTATCGGAACCAAAATACGAGCCCGATACCTATATTTTCTAACTCATTTTCATTTTTATTTTTCCTTAATATTTTAAGAAAATAATTTAACAGAAAAATTCTTTTACTCGGGTTCTGGACCTCGGGTTTCGACTCCGGGCACATGCCCAAGTCCCATATTTTTCTACGGACCCTCCGGGACCGTCAAATCACAGATCCGAGTCCGTTTACCCAAAATATTGACCAAAGTCAACTATATCAATATAAATATCAAAATTCTTCAAATGTTTCACATAATTCACATATTTTAGCATAAAAACTTTTTGGCTTCGTGCCCGGACTGCGCACGTAAATTGAGGTAACCAAAAGCAAGGTTTTCAAGGCCTCGGAAGTGAGGAAAAAGGGAGAAATACGGTGATGATCCCTTTGGGTCGTCACACTGGTCCTAGCCTCGTCACTACTTCGCCGAGGTTAGGCTAGGCATTTATCAGCACATGAGGTTGGTTGTGCTGATACTACACTTCTGTACATTTGTGTGTACAGATCCAGGTATTTTATCGATAATAGTTGTTCGTTGCGGTGGAGACTCAAGGTAAACCTGCTGCAGCCTTCACGATCCTCGAAGTCACCTTCATTTGTACTTATTTCCATATGTTCCTTTTGTTCGGAACAATGACGTATTTATTTTGTATAACTACTCGTAGAAAAGCTTATGACTTGTACTACCGGGTTTTGGAAAGATGTTCATTGTATAAGAATTCTATTTCAGAAAAATTCTGAGATGTTATTATTCATGGTTGTTATTCCGCAAATTATTAGGCTTACCTAGTCCTTAAGACTAGGTGCCATCACGAAACCCAACGGAGGGGAAATTGGGTCGTGACACCTGCAGTCACCGCGTTTGCAACCAAACGACCGCTTATGCGGTCTCACTTAACTCACCTGGGACCGCTTATGCGGTCCAAAACCGCTTCTGCGGAACCCGCTTATGCGAAGCCTTGTCCGCTTTTGCGGAAAGCCAAGCCTCCCCAGAGAACTGCTTCTGCGACCCCTTAGCCGCATCTGCGGAACCGCTTATGCGGTCCCTTTTCCGCAGATGCGAAAACAACAGAGCCAGCAAATCCAAACCTGAAGCCAAACTCAAAATTCTTCGTTTAACCACCCGAAATCACCCCGAGGCCCCCGGGACCTCAACCAAAAGCACAAACATGATCTAATACCCTATCCAAACTTGCTCGAACCATCAAAACACTATCGTTAACATCAAAATCCTCAATTATCCTCAAATCAAAGCCTAAGTTTTCTTAAGAACTTCCGAATTGCACATTCGCTCAAAAATCCTTATTTTATCTACACACTATAACTGCATGATTTATGCGCTTTATATTTTCAAAACCTTTTCAACTTCATATTTTATCTACTCAGTATACCAGTCTGATTACAATTAATTTGCAAATATGGCCACACAAATTCATGATATCAAACAAATTTCAGGCAACTCGATGCAATGGAATCTCAAAGTTAGAGTCGTTCGAATGTGGGTAATGTCGGATCGCTTTAAGCCGGAAATACCTTATTCAATTGAATTGGTTTTACATGATTCTAAGGTAACATATTAAACTTTCTCATACTTTAAACTTAGTAATGTAGTCGCATTCTAAATGAAAATTTAGAATCAGAGGCGCAAACCAGCTAGGAAAATTAGATAAGCAAATAAATCAAAGGTTGCAATGAAGGTTATTTTATTTTTCAACCAAAATTATTTTTTTCCTTAAGAAACTTCAAAATTTCTCACACCTTATTTTGTTTCTTTATGTGTCTACCGCATTTTATAAATAATATTTTCTTATAAAAATTATATTTAATATTTTTCCTGAAACGCGCGGGTACGGATACTAGTCTATCTATATAGAATAACAAAGGCAAAACAATATTAGGCTGATAAGTGGAACACCCACAATGTTAACACATATAAATAATTAGGACAACTCTCCAAGATAGTTGAAGTTTTTTTCTTCATACTACAAATCAGTAAAATCAGCAAAAGTAAAATTTTCAAATCTAAAAAACTGGCAATACTCCCACGAATTTGGTTTCCAATCCTCCCACGTTTTTGCTTTCTGAAATTTCCTTCCCTTATTTGTGATGGTTGTTATTAGAAAAAAAGGGAATCCTCCCACTTTCTTAGTTACCCTATTTTACTCAACAACTATCATCTATAATTTTCAATTAGTTTTTTATACATAAAAGTTTTAAAAAAAGAAGTTATTTCAACAAAACAGTCTGCATCTCATCAAACGTGAAGTTATTTCATCAAAGGCAAAACAATCGGCATTATCCCACGAGGATCGTGCTTCGAAACGTGGGCTTCCAACTCAAAAATCCCATGATTTATGCGCTTCATATTTTCAAAACCTTTTCAACTTCATATTTTATCTACTCAGTATACCAGTCTGATTACAATTACTTTGCAAATATGGCCACACAAATTCATGATATCAAATAAATTTCAGGCAACTCGATGCAATGGAATCTCAAAGTTAGAGTCGTTCGAATGTGGGTAATGTCGGATCGCTTTAAGCCGGAAATACCTTATTCAATTGAATTGGTTTTACAGGATTCTAAGATAACATATTAAACTTTCTCATACTTTAAACTTAGTAATGTAGTCGTATTCTAAATGAAAATTTAGAATCAGAGGAGCAAACCAGCTAGGAAAATTAGATAAGCAAATAAATCAAAGGTTGCAGTGAAGGTTATTTTATTTTTCAACCAAAGTTATTTTTTTCCTTAAGAAACTTCAAAATTTCTCACACCTTATTTTGTTTCTTTATGTGTCTACCGCATTTTACAAATAATATTTTCTTATAAAAATTATATTTAATATTTTTTGTGAAACGCGCGGGTACGGATACTAGTCTATATAGAATAACAAAGACAAAAGCATGTTAGGCTGACAAGTGGAATACCTACAATTCTAACACATGTTCAAAATTAGGACAACTCACCAAGATAGTTGGAGTTTCAAATTCAAACTGCAAATCAATAAAATAAAATAAAATTTTATTTTATTAGAAAACTTCCATTCCTCCCATGTTTTTTTCCAATCCTCCCACGATTTGATTTTTGCAGTTATTCTTATTGATACAAAAGTAGTCCCACATTTTTGGGCTGATTGTTTTTTTTATTTATTAAAACAAGTTAAAAAAATTTAAAACTTTGAATTCAGTTTCATCAATATTGACTCCCACATTTATTGGACTATTTTTTTTAAAATATTTGTTAAACCTGAAAAATCAAAGAAAAAAAACTTCTTTGATCCACGTTAGACTGACTTTCACTTTTGGAATTTGATTCACAAAGAAACATGAATAAATATTTTAAAAAAAATAAAAACAAAACAAAATCCACGATCATCTTCCCAAACATGGGTATCCTAACCTAACTCCATAACCTATCCATTTTCTCCTTAACTAAAAATAATATTTTATGCGGCTCCTCCTTTTAATTTCTTTTCCATTTCCTTTTTTTGTGCTCAGACTACAGAACTTTGCAAATATAGCTACAACATTAGACAAAATTCAAGTAACTCATGCAATAATGTAGCAAAATAATTTTTATATATATATATAGAGAGAGAGAGAAACTATTTTTTGTTAAATTATTTATTAAATCTATCTATATAGATTAGGAAAGGCAAAGTGGCACAAAAAAAAATTAATAAATGTTAAATTTTAAGACAAACATACAATACATTTGGAAATTCAAGCATAATAAAAAATAGAAAATAATTTAAATTTTTTAAACCTTCCCACTTAGTTACAAACATGGACTCCCACAATGGATTTTTATAAAAACTTGGCACGTTGGAGTTCAAATTTATTTAAGATAATGTAAATGCCACGTTTTTTAAAATTTCAAACATTCAGAATTTTTAATTTTTTTCAAACAATAGAAACCACCAACTACTCCCACTTCCTCCATTCCCACTCCTCACAGTCAATTTTAAAACTAACTAAACTTCTCTTCTTGCATATATTAGATTTTAAAAAACTTACTGTAACGACCCAACCGGTTGTTTTGGGCACTTATGCTCCTTTCTACTATTTGAAGTCTTGAATAGCTTCATACGATTAGTTATGACTTGTGTGAATTGTGAGTTTTGATTTTCAGTTATTTCGGAGTTAGTTTGAAATAATGAAATTTAAAGTTCAAAGCTTAAGTTTAAAGAGTTGACCAGACTTTGACTTTTGTGCAAACGATACCGGAATAGAGTTTTGATGGTTTCAATAGCTTCGTATGATAATTTTGGACTTAGGAGTATGTTCGGATATTTATTTCGAAGTCCGTAGGATAAATTGAAGCATTTTGACAAAAGTTGGAAAAATGGAATACGGAAGTTTGACCGTGAGTTGACTTTTTGATATCAGGGTCAAAATTCAATTTTAGAAATTGGAATAGCTTCGTTATGCCATTTATGACTTGACCGCAAAATTTGAAGTCATTCTGGATTGATTTGATAGGCTTCGGCATCGAATGTAGAATTTGGAATTCGTTAGTTTTCGCGAAGCTTGAATTGGGGTGTGATTTGTGTTTTATTGTGGTTTTGTGTGATTTGAGACATAAACTAAGTTTGTATGATATTTTAGGACTTTTTGGTATATTTGATTGAGGTCCCGAGAGCCTCGGGTGAATTTCAGATGGTTAACGGAGCGTGATTTAACAATGTTTTAACGTATTTCTTCAAGAATAAGTGGTATCAGATTAATAAAATGAGTTCCAAATTCGGTTTTCATTGAAGCATTATATCCGTATCGAAATTTTGGAGCCATAGCAAAAAGAATCGTCGAATTCGGACATCGTATGAGAGAGTTATGCCCGTTTTCGTATCGGGAAAAAATAATTTCCCATCGCCAGCGCTCAGGGTAGCGCTAGGCGCTATCCATGGCGCCAGAGTTAATTTTCGCTACTGGATCCAATGCCATAGGCAGCGCCCGGCGCCACCTGTGGCGCCCGAATGGTAAAATGCTATAAAACGGGTGTTTCGGCTATTTTTACACATTTGGAGCTATGGAGCTCGGTTTGGGCGATTTTCAGAGGCAAACTTCACCACAAAACTTGGGATAAGTGTTCTTAACTCCCTTGTGATTATATTCCATGAATTAATCTTCAATTTTTGGGGTTAGGTTATTTATGTCAAGAGAAATGGAGGAATTTTCTAAAATTCAATAAAATAAATTTTCAAGATTTGAATATCGATCCAGAGTCGGATTTGGATAAAATTAGTATGGCTGGACTCATAATCGAATGGGTTGTCAGATTTTGTAAGTTTTATCGGATTCCCAGATGTAGGTCCCACTGTCAAATTTTTTGAACGGAGTTGAGAATTTTCATAAATTGGTAAATTATAATAATTGGAGTATGTTTTGATTAATTTGCACGTTGTTTGACTAGTTTTGAATCATTTGGCTTGGAATTGAGGAGATTGGAAGTCGTTCAAGGATTGATACGCATATAATGGAATTTTTGGAGCATTATTAGCTTACTCGGCATTGGAGTCGGCTTGTTCCAGATAAGTAACTCTTTTAAACTTAGTGCTGAGAGTATGAAACCACGAATTATATATTATGTGATTGATGTTGAAGTGACGCACATGCTAGGTGACGGGCGTGTGGGCGTGCACCCTGTAAATGGTGACTCTGTTATTTCCAGGACCCTGTTTAGTGGTCCTACTTTGTTGATATCTGTGGTTTCACCATGTGATAAGTAAATTGAATTGTACATCATGCTAGATATCATGTCTAGGCTTTATGTCGACATTGTTGGGACCCATAGTGGTCGTTTCTTACTGTCATCTCATTGAATTCATTGATATACCGCACTCAGTCACATTCATGCATTCATATCATATCCTCAGTCACGTTTTTAATTGTTTAAAACAATATGAACCGTTTTGTTTAGAAATGTTAATCCTAAATGAAAGAAATATGTGGGCTGAGATCCCTACCTTATATTATTGTGCCAGAGAGGCTGTGATTATAATGACTGAGAGGGGTTGAGGACCCAATAGTTAGGATGTTATATATATGTTGTGGATCAGGCTGCACGCCGCAGCAAATACTTATATGGATCGGGCTGCAAGCCGTAGAAAATACTTATATGGATCGGGATGCACGCCGCAGCAAATGTATATGTGGATCGGGTTGCACGCCGCATCGAATGTATATGTGGATCGGGCTGCACGCCGCAACAAATGTATATGTGGATCAGGCTGCGCGCCGAAACAATATAGCGCTTGGGCTGTAGGAGCCCCTCCGGAGTCTGTACACCCCAATGAGCGCAGTCGACTATAAATAAATAGATCGGGTTGCACGCCGCAACGAGCCTTCGGGCTATATATATATGGATCAGGTTGCACGCCGCAATGAGTATAGTACAGTGCTGAGTGATTGAGAGTGCTAAGTATTGAGCATGGTAAAAGATAATGTGTGGCATCGATATTGAGTACTCTGAGAGTGTGAGTACATGAGTTCATTACTAAGAGGCATTACATTTGTCAGGTGTACTTGAGATATATGCATAGAGTTGCATTTCTTTTTGCTGCCTGGTTTTGGTGACATTCATGATTTTGCATGAATCTTGATATGTAAGCATAGAGATGTACTTTCCACATGCTATCTGAAAATCAAATATTTACTTGTTGAAAGGTTTTATTGAAAAATTCACAGTTTTTAGACTTACTCATATTTTGGTGATTCCAGTGAAAAGAATTGAGTTTTACTATTATACTTGAAAAGAAAATATTATTTTTTTTGAACTGTGAACGAGCTGAGCATTTTATTATTGAGTTTTTTCTTGTGATGCTTTAATTATATTGTTATGAGATGTTATTGGATATTGGTGTGGACTCTGACCTTGGTACAAGCTCGTCACTACTTTCAACCTAAGTTTAGGTTTGTTACTTTTTGAGTACATGGGGTCAGTTGTACTCATACTACACTTCCTGCACATTGCGTGCAGATTTCGAATGTCGACGTTGCTGTGTTCAATGAGAGCTGACTTGGAAAAATGTACTGGCGTCCCTGTTGTAGCTGCTTCTTATTCATGGTAGACTTAGATTCATTAAACTCTGTTTATGTAACTTTTCAAACAGAAGATGTATTTGTTTCATATCAGTTTTTTTTTTAAATTCTACTCTTAGAAGATCATGATTTGTAATACCAGTCCTTGGGAGGTGTATAAGAGATCATTTATTTTTCCTTAGTATGTTATATTTTATTGGACTTGATGAGTTGGCTTACCTAGCGGGATGGGTTAGGTGCCATCATGACTAGTTGGATTCCGGGTCGTGACAGATTGGTATCAGAGCTCTAGGTTCATAGGTTCTACAAGTCATGAGCAAGTGTCTAGTAGAGTCTTGCGGATCGGTATGATGACGTCCATACCTATCTTCGAGAGGCTACAAGGCATTTAGGATAAACTTCCCATCTTTCTTTCCTTATCGTGCGGGATTGATTCAGTTTTGAAATATCTCTTTGAATTCCTTACACGCATGTGTGTGTGTGCATATGAGCGTTCGGAATCAGCTTTCGACAGTTTGTGATTCCATGAATGATACACGAAAGTTGATTATAATGTACTGATGATGGGCCAGTATGGGAGACTTGAGGCTAGGTGTAGACCGTAGCTCAGGCTTGATATTTTCAATTATGAAAACTTGTACCTTGGATGTAGGTGTCCGGTAGTGTTCTTATGAGTTGAAATTATGGCTCGATGAGCAGTTAAATAGCTATATGATGAGTATGAGATGATTGCGGGATTAGTTCAAATGGTTTGATTGTGATGAAAGGAGTTGCTTGAAATGTCTTGATTGATTTATCGTCTTGAGTTATAGGTGTATTGAAGGATCTTTCACGTGGTGTACTTGTGGAACATATTAAATTCTCATGAATTGTAAATGAGTTCAGATTCAGGGACATTAAATAATTACGTAGTAATCGTGTTTGCGAAGAGAGTATAGAAAATGCCAGATTGAGGCTAAGTAGGCGAGTTATCACTTGCGAAATAAACTATAGAGGTGTGATCCTTACAATGTCGCGTGGAGAATTTTCTTTTCTGCCCGTAGAGTAGATATATTGAGGTTTGAATTTGAATTAATCAAGAAAATTGACCTGGCTGTTACGGGAGTGAAGGCGCGCTTAGTAGCCGAATTGAGGAACCATATAAGTTGTGTTTCATAAGCTTGGAAAGAATTTATTCAGATCTTACAACAGTGTTATGGCAGTAACTGGATATGTGTACTGTGAATTATTTAATGCTTCGATCTATGGCTTTGATCCAAGTGGGGGAGCTTGCTATTGACAATTCAATTTTAATGGTTATATGTCAAATTTACATTTTGGTTCGAGATATAATTGTGGGCTAGTTATAACTTGCGGAGATTAAGATCGAGAAAGGCTAGAATAATAAAATTTTAGAATACGGGTCAATTTGCGCTTTATGAGTGTATGAAAATCATGGGATGATTAAGTTACTAATTGCGACGAATGTAGTGCGCATGGAACATGAATTTGACCGGTCACATTAAGGCAGGGTTACTTCTTTGAGTATTATTGTAATAATAGGGCATGTTTCATTTGGCTTGTTTGGGCGGTGCAAGTTAGATTTGAGCAGAGTAGAGGACTTTTGGGATAGTTCTGATGGATTCAAAAATATGTATGTAGTATTCAAAAAGGGTTTTGGATTTGTATACCGCTGGAATCAATAACTTATACTGGTTGGTATCGAAAATGGGAGTAATATTGTATGACTATGGATTCTGTATTCCAATATAAGGGATGTAGAAGAATGATTCTAAATTCACCTAAGGTACATTCAGAATGGGTGTTTCGGTTGTGGTAATTACGGGGATGCTTAATGAGAATACAATGGCTTATGGGCCTTAAGGTCGTATGGTTTTATGCTGGGATCTCTAGCAGTGAGCTTTGGGTAACGTTCAAGGTGTATGTCAAGTAAGAGTGATGACTTGAGGATAATTCGGAAAGGAATCAAAGAAATAGAATAGCTTGGAAGTGAGTTGGATCAACACGATAATGAATATGATCGGTTCTTGGTATACTTATGATGTGGTAAGACTCTACAAAGGTTTTGATGGCAACAATACATAGGTTTTGCGACCCACGTGACTTGGTCTGTGTGACGGCCCGACCCGTCGTCTCAGGTATTACTGCCCCGTTTTCTCTATTTTCAGCTTCTTTATGCTTAATTATCCGTATCTTGTGTAATCAGGTTGAATTGCAATGGTTTTGATAAGAAATGAGACACTTGGTCTCTTTTAAGAAGGCTTAAGTTGGAAAAGTCAATCGGATATTGACTTATGAGTTAGAGGGCTCGGATGTGAATTCTGATAGTTTGGTTAGCTCCGGGAGATGATTTGTGACTTAGGAGCGTGATCGGAATTTATTTTGGAGGTCCGGTGTAAAATTAGGCTTGAATTGGCGAAGTTAGAATTTTGGCGAATTTCGATTGATAGGTGAGATTTTGATCCGAGGGTCAGAATGGAATTTCGAGAGTTGTTGTAGCTTCGTTGGGTGATTTTGGATATGTGTGCAAATTTTTAGGTCATTCGGACATCATTTGGTCGATTTTTTGATCGAATGAGAGTTTCGGAAGTTTTGGTTAAACTTAGGCCTTGATTGGGTGAAATTTGATGATTTTTTATGTTAACGATGGTGATTTGATGATTCGAGCAAGTTTGAATAAAGTAATAGATCATG
>MU747991.1:78903-96688 GCA_026770625.1 Nicotiana glauca | reverse complement strand
AAATTCCTAAAAATTGTAAAATTATTTAATTTGAAACTTTTGGAATAATTTGCTTAGGGTAAAAATCACGTGCTCGCATGCACGATCTAGAGTTAGCAGCAATTGTTCATGCTCTTAATATATGGAGGCACTACCTGTATGGGGCTTCATGTGAGGTTTATACTGATCATCGCAGCTTGCAGGATTTGTTCAAGCAGAGGGATATTAATTTGAAGCAGCACAGGTGACTCGAGTTACTGAAGGATATGACATAACAATTCTTTATCATCCGGGCAAGGCGAATGTGGTCGCGGATGCTTTAAGCAGGAAGGCAAAGGGTATGGGTAGCTTGGTATTCATTCTAGCAGAGGAGATCCCACTAGCTTGGGACATTCAGTCCTTGGCTAACAAACTAGTGAGGTTGGACATTTCGGAGCCCGGCCGGGTTCTTGCATGTATGGTTGCTCAGTCTTCATTGTTAGGGGAAATAAAGGCTCGATAGTTCGATGATCCACACCTAGCGGTTCTCGTAGAGACGGTGCTTCAGGGAGGTGCCAAGGAGGTTTCTATCAGCGAGGATGGTGTTTTGCGTCTCCAGGGTCGTCTATGTGTTCCTAATGTCGATGTGTGAGGGAGAGGATACTAGAGAAGGTATGATAAGTTAGGATTTCATCATGTTTATGCCCCTACTTGCTATTGCTTTGGTTACAAATTGCTACAAAATAGTCTCAAAATGCTTATAAGTTGTGCTTGATTGCAGGTTTGAGCGATAAAGTGACAAATGTCAAAGATCAGCTCAAAACAGAGTGAAACCTGCTCAACTATCAAAGACTAGGTGAAATGAGGAACAGAAAGCCTGTCGCGGCCGCGCAAGAGTGAACGCGGCCGCACTAGGAGATTCAAAGACTTGACATTATCAAGCTGCATGCCACGCGACCGTGCTACACTTTTGCGCGGTCCGCACAGATTAGATTCAGAGACTTGCATATTTAAGGTAAGGGGCAATGCGGCCGCGCTACCTTTTCACACGACCCGGGCATAGGAGATTCAGAGACTGGGAGTTTGGAGAACCACAGCCACGCGGCCGTGCTACCCTTTTGCGCGGTCCGCACTGACGAGATTCAGAGAGTTGACTTCTTGGTCATTTTAAGCAATGCGCTCCACGTTCACTTTTTTGTGCAGTCGCGCCAACATCCATCGCGGGGGCGCTGCACTTTTGCGCGGTTCGTGGTCCTCAACTTCAGAGAGTTGAAATCATGAGTCCAAGAGCTAACGCGACCGCGCTAACTTTTTGCGCAGTCCGCGCTGACCTCGCAGGGGTATTTTTGTCCAGTTTTTCCATCCCGGTATAAATAGAACATTTCACCATTTTTTGAGGAAGTTTTGTTTTTCTAAAGCTGCTGAGCTCTTGAGAACGCCTAGTTTAGCCATTGTTGGCACTTTCGCTCTTTATTATTGTAGATTCTATTTAGTAATTAATTAATATGTTTAGTTCCTCATCTATTTCTTCTATTTCTTCTTTAATTATGTCTAGCTAAACCTATTAGCTAGGGTTGTGGCTCAACCCTAGTGTGGGTAGTTGATGGGTGTTGCCATCTAGGGTGAGATTGAGATTGGGTGTTTCTTATTTGGGTTAATTTTGTGTTTTAATTTCGAATTTGTGGTTGCAAACACCAATTCAAGCTTAGTGGGTCTAACCCTTCTTGAGAAAGAGAGTGCATGACCCTAAAATTGACCCAACAAGGAATTGGGATGTACCCATGAGAAATGGTAGTCCCAATTAACGGGTTAAACCTTGAGAGAGTAATTACCCTACTTGAACCCTAGTTGCTTAATCTAATTGGCATACCCAATTGGTCTCGAGAGAGCCAATTGGGCAAAATCGTTCTCTCTACCGAGAGGTGTGAGAATAGGTACAAATGTGCAACAGTTATAGCATAAGCCCCAAATATATCAATGTCCCCTTAGTAGCTTCTATACGTTGACTAGCCACCTAGGTAGTGTCGCAACCCTAGTGCCTTTCTCTATATTAAATACAACTTAGCAATATTCTTGTAGCTTAATTTATCCTTAATAATTAGTTTATAACAGTAGTGATAAATACAAAACCCCAAAAATTTTAGAAGTACAATTAGAAGCACATACGCAACTCTAGGCTAGACAGACAATACAACTCCACTCCAAGCTCCCTATGGAAATTAGATCCCGAACCACTATTTGGGTAAGTCCTCCTACCATTGCGTAGTGTCGAGTTGGCAACGATCAACTTTTTGGCGCCGTTGCCGGGGAGCTTACGGTGTTGACTATCTGTGTAGTTATTTTTGTGATTTGCTTCTCTTTCCTTTTTGTTCAGTAATTTTGTTTGTGTCCATCAATCAGGTACAAATGGCTGTCAATGGAAATGACCCTCTTGGCGGTGCCTTGGTGGGGGAGTAGGTTGAAGATCTTGATCAAGATGAGCTTCCAGCACCTCAAGCTCCACGTACAGGTAGAAATTCCAATGCAAATGCTAATCCGAATAAGAATATTCTAGAACCTCCTCCGCCACCGCCAAGAGTGGCTTTAAGAGTCCTTTCGAATCAAGGATATGCGAGTGCCATCATTCCTCCCCGAATCTGGGCGGGGAATTTTCAAATAACAAATGTCATGTTGACCTTGCTCGAGCAAAGAGGGTAGCACTTGAAGGGCGCCTCCGACCAAAATGATTACAAGCACTTGAAGGGGTTCGTAGATACATGCTGGGGTAGCAAGCAGACAAACGTATCCAAGGAAGCGTTAAGATTGAGGCTTTTCCCGTTCTCTCTCTGGGGTAAAGAGTTGGATTGGTTAGAAAGGCTCCCCAATCATTCTATCACCACATGGGATGAATTTGCGGACAAATTTATTGCCAAGTTCTTTTCTCCAAGTCATATGGCGGCTCTTCGGGATGAGATTCTAGATTTTAAGCAAGAGCCAATGGAACCTTTGCACGAGATATGGGAGATATAGAACAATGGTGAAGGAGTTCCCTAATAACAACATGATCGAGTCAATGATACAACAGACTTTTTATATGGGCATCAACACCACGAATCAGTGCATTGTGAACCAATTAGCCGGGGGAAATTCATGAAACTTTCTTACCAAGAGGCATGTGATGTACTTGATGAAATGGCTGACACCTCTTCGGCATGGCAAAGCCGAGCAAATGTGCCCCAAAGTTACCCCACGGTCATCCATTTGCACAAGGAATTGCATAACCATGGCCAAGCTATCGCTGAGCTTACAACTATGAATCAATTGGCCAAGGTGCAATTGCAACAAGTCCAAAACCCGCACCAACTCAATGCAATGGAAAATGTTTCTATGTTAAAAAGGAGGCAAAGAGGGCAACAACAACCTCAACGAAATTGTGAGAAATTTGACAACAACAATAATGGTGGTGGTTATTCGAATGAGTGCTATGATGAGCAAAGCAAAGAATGTCAATATGTCAATAATTACCAAGGGAATAGAGGAAATCAAGGGAATCAACAATGGCGTCCCCAAGGAAATTGGGGCAATCAACAAGGCGTGGTAATTCGAACAATAACAACCAACAACAAAGTGGCGGCAATTGGAACAACAACAACCAAAACAACAATTGGGGTAACCAAGGCAACAATCAAGACAATTGGAATGGGAACAATAAAAATTGGAGAAACTACAACAATAATCAAGGAGGGTGGAATAATAGCGAAAATCAAGGCAACCGGGGGTAAGGCTTTCAAAGGGCCCCCATGTACCAACAACCGAACAATCAACCTCCCTTTCAATCTCAAGTGTCCAGTTCTTCGGGTAGTGATATGGGGAGAATAAAAATGAGGTTCGAACAAATGATGAAGAAGAACCAAGACTCTGATGCTCAATTGGCTTCTCATAATACCTCTATTCGGAATTTGGAGGTGCAACTTGGCCAAATCTCTCAATCATTAAATACTCGACCTAAGGGTGCTCTACCAAGTGATACGGTAGTGAAGCCGAAGGGAGGTAAAAATCATGTGATGGCAGTTACAACAAGGAGTGGAAGAGGTGGTGATGTGCATGCATCGAATGAAAATCAAGTTGTGAATGACGAAGTTGAGTTGCATGATGATAATGTGCCTTTGAATGTTGAAGATGTGGTTGAACCAAATGTGACCAGTGATGTGCGGATTGATATTGATGATGAGGCCGGGGTAGAGACTCAAGATGCCGTGAACCCGTCTAGGGAACACAATATTGATATGCCCGAACCGGTGGTGCCCAAGGCCAAGGCACCCTTGCCTAGGCTGCCCCCGCCTTACCCTTAACGGTAAAGTAAAAAGGTGACAATCAATTCAAAAAATTCATTGAAATGATGAAGAGTCTTACTATCAATGTGCCATTGGTGGAGGCACTTGAGAAAATGCCGGAGTATGCAAAGTTCATGAAGGATTTTGTAACTAAGAAGAGGTAGATGCAGTGTGAGACAATTAAAATGATGCATCAAGTGAGTTCTATAGTGCATTCTATGGCCCCAAAACTTGAAGACCCGGAGCTTTCACTATCCCTTGCACTATCGGTAGTGTGGATTTTGCCAAGGCCCTTTGTGACTTGGGAGCTAGCATTAACTTGATGCCTTATTCGGTTTTCAAGACCTTGGGAATCGGACAACCTAGGCCAGCTTCAATGAGACTTCAAATGGCAGATCGATGAATGAAGCGAACCTTGGGCATAATTGATGATGTTCTTGTCCGTATTGATAAATTCATATTGCCGGCCGACTTTGTCATATTGGATTGTGAGGTGGACTTTGAAATGCCAATCATTCTTGGGATACCTTTCCTATCTAAGGGGAAGGCATTGGTTGTTGTTGAAGCGAGTGAGTTAACATTCCGTGTAGGAGATGAGAAGGTGGTATTCCATGTTTTCAAATCAATGAGACAACCCAATAGCATGGAGGTGTGTTCATTTGTAGACATTGTCAAAGTTGTGATAGTGGATGACACAAGTTCCATGATAAATGTTGAAGATCCTCTTGAGGCTGTGCTTCTTAATATGGGTGTCAATGATGTTGCCAAGAGAGTGGAGAACGTGAATGCATTGCATGGTATGGGTTCATATTCATATGAGCCTAGGAAGTTATCTTTGGATCTTGAAAACCGCAAAACTCCACCAACAAAGTCATCGATTGAGGAGCCACCGATGTTGGAGTTGAAGCCACTTCCTCCACACCTCAGGTATGAATTTTTGGCCTCTAATTCAACTCTTCCAGTTATTCTTTCTTCTTGCCTAACTAACATGCAGGTTGACGCCACATTGGAGGTTCTTCAAAATCGCAAAAAGGTGATTGGATGGACATTGGCCAATATTCGGGGGATAAGCCTTGCGTTTTGCATGCATAAAATCATCTTGGAGGAGGATGCAATGCCTTCACTTGAACATCAAAGAATACTAAATGAGTCAATGCAAGAAGTGGTAAAGAAAGAGGTTATCAAGTGGCTTGACACCGGTGTGGTTTATCCGATCTCCGATAACTCATGGACTTCTCCAGTCCAATGTGTACCAAAGAAAGGTGGGATGACGGTAGTGACCAATGCCAACAATGAGCTTATTCCTACTCGGACGGTTACGGGTTAGAGAGTTTGTATGGATTACAGGAAGTTTAACAAGGTGACAAGAAAAGATCATTTCCCATTACCATTTCTTGACCAAATTCTCGATCGTCTTGCGGGCCGGGCTTTTTATTGTTTTCTAGATGGTTACTCGGGGTACAATCAAATTCTAATTGCCCCGGAGGACCAAGATAAGACGACATTTACATGTCCTTATGGCACATTCGCTTTCTCGAGAATGCCATTTGGACTATGTAATGCTCCGGCGACCTTCCAACATTGCATGATGTCTATTTTTACCGATATGGTGGAGGATATCTTGGAAGTCTTCATGGATGATTTTAGCGTGCTTGGGGATTCATTTGAGGAATGCTTGGTGAATTTGGATAGGGTATTGGCTCGATGCGAAGAAACTAACCTTGTTCTCAATTGGGGGAAATGTCAGTTTATGGTAGAAAAAGGTATAGTGTTAGGACACAAGATCTCAAGGCAAGGAATTGAAGTTGATAAGGCAAAAATCGAGGTCATTTCGAGGCTTCCTCCCTCTACTTCTGTCAAAGGGGTGAGGAGTTTTCTTGGGCATGTCGAGTTCTACTGGCGGTTTATCAAAGACTTCTCGAAGGTTGTGAATCCACTTTGCAAATTGTTAGAGAAAGATGCCAAGTTTATCTTTGATGAAAAATGCATAGAGGCTTTTGAGCTTTAGAAGCACAAGTTGACCACAACTCCTATCATCACCGCACTTAATTGGGGTTTGCCCTTTGAACTTATGTGTAATGCAAGTGATGTAGCGGTAGGGGCGGTGTTAGGTCAACGGGTCAACAAAATGCTCCATCCCGTGTATTATGAAAGTAAAATGATGAATGAAGCTCAACGAAATTACGCGGTGATGGAGAAGGAATTATTGGCCATCATGTTTGCTATGGAGATATTTCGACCTTATCTTATGGGGGCCAGGGTGATTGTGCACACGAACCATGCCGCCCTTAGGTATTTGATGACCAAGAAGTACTCTAAAGCAAGATTGATGAGATGGGTGTTACTTCTTTAAGAAATTGATTTAGAAATAGTGTACCGGAAGGGAAGTAAGAATCAAGTTGCGGACCATTTGTCCCGGTTGGTGGAAGAAGGGAAGCCATGTGAGGGCATTGAGATAAATGATACATTCCTCGACGAGCAACTTCTTTCCATTTCCATGTGTGATATGCCTTGGTTCACGGACATCGCCAACTTTATTGTGACCAGAAATGTTGTGTGTAATCTCTCTTCCAACCAAAGGAAGAAACACAAGCGGGATAGCTTGGACTTTTATTGGGATGATCCGTACTTGTTTAAAATTTGCACGGATGGTGTGATAAGAATATGTGTCCCAGAAGGTGAACAATTGAGCATATTGGAGGCTTGTCACTCCTCTCCCTATGGTGGACATCATGGAGGGGTGAGGACGGCTTCATAGGTTTTGAGTTGCGGTTTCTATTGGCCAACATTGTTTAAGGATTCTAGTGACTTGGTGAAGAGATGTGATGCATATCAAAGAGCCGACGGAATTTCAAAAAACGATGAGATGCCTCTCAATACGATTCTCGAGGTGGATATTTTTCATATTTGGGGCATCGATTTTATGGGTCTGTTCGTGAGCTCTTGTGGAAACACTTATATTCTCGTGACAGTGGACTATGTTTCAAAGTGGGTTGAAGTTGTGGCTTTACCCAACAACGAAGCCCGGAGTGTTGTGGCATTCTTGAAAAAGAGTATCTTCACAAGGTTTGGCACCCCTCGTGCTATCATTAGTGATGGAGGGTCCCACTTTTGCAACAAGGCTTTCGACTCATTGCTTGCTAAGTATGAAGTTAATCACAAAGTGACCACCCCCTATCACCCTCAAGCTAGTGGTCAAGTGGAAGTCTCCAATCGGGAAAAAAAGAGTATCTTGTCCAATACGGTAAATGCTAATAGGACTGATTAGTTGAAGAAATTGGATGACGCTCTTTGGGGCTATCGGACGGCTTACAAGACCCAAATTGGTATGTCTCCATATCGGTTGGTGCTTGGTAAAGCTTTCCATCTTCCGGTGGAATTGGAGCACAAGGCTATGTGGGCATTGAGAAAGTTGAACTTGGAATGGGATGTTGCGGCAAATCTCCAGGTTGAGCAACTAAATGAGCTTGATGAGTTTAGATTTCATGCCTACTCCAGCTCGTCTTTATATTAGGACAAGATGAAGTACCTTCATAACAAATATGCTTGGGGAAAGGAATTCAAGGTTTGTGATATGGTTCTTCTTTTCAACTCCCGGTTGAGGTTATTTCCGGGAAAGCTCAAGTCAAAGTGGAGTGGTCCTTTTAAATTGGTATGTGTGACTCCTTTTGGTGCTCTTGATCTCAATAATAAGGATGGTGAAGTATTCTGGTTCAATGTGCATCATGTGAAGCATTATTTGGGAAAGTTTGATGATAGCCACGTGGTGGCACTCCTTCATTTGAAATGATGAGATGGTAACATGAGTCGTGTCGCGATGTTAAATCAGGCGCTTCTTGGGAGGCAACCCATGTCTTTTTCTTTCTCTTTGATTTTCTTTATAGATTAGGATTTTTGAGCTAATTGTTTGTGAGATGTTGCAGGGATAGTGTTGAAGCAGTGCAAAACAGAATTCAAAAAAAATAATAATAACAACCTCTGAAGTTGCGGCCGTGGTGAATTCCAGTACGGTCTGCGCTGGCACAAGCCAAGTGGCTAAGTCTCTGAAGTTTGCAGCGCGGCCGTGGTGCATTTTTGCGTGGTCCGCACTGACAGGCCCAAAGAATGGTGCTCTCTAAAGTTTTCCACGCGGTCGTGTTGCATTTTTGTGCGGTCCGCGTGGGATGCTTAGTGCAAGGTTGTTTGACAAAAACCCAGCGCGGTCCGCGGTCACTTTTGCATGGCCCCGCTGGTAGGTAGGTACGGGGCCCACGGTTTTTTCTATAAATAGAGACCCAGGATCTCACTTTACACTTTTTGCAAATTTGAAAGCCTGAGCCCTATTTCTACTGTTCATACGCCTCTGAGATCGGTCTTCTTGTGTGCTTGCATCGATTGCTTTGATTCTTCTTAATCCTGGTAACATTTTATACAATTGTCATTAATTATTTCCTTTTTGTATTCGTTGTTTGCTTACCAGTAGTTTTAACTTCTTTGTTCTTTCCGTTTTTCTTGGACTTGATGATTAGGATAGTTTATGTGTTGGGTTTAAAATGCTGAGTATGATTTCCATGTTGGGTAATTGAGTTGGGACAATTAGGATTCAAAGATAGAACAAAAAATGGAAGAAAATTGAAACCCTAACTTAGTTCATATATTTTGGCTCAGAGCGGCCCGCGATCACCATAACGCGGTCCGCATGGCCCTGATGCGGCCGCACTTCTGATGGTGTGGTCTCCGGTGGCACTTTGTCTGAAACCTAATTTTCTTCCAACGCGGTCGCATTACCTTTCACACGGCCCGTGGTGGCCCTTTACGGCCGCATTCCCATTTCATGCGGACTGCATTGGGAGATTTAGAGAGGTGATAATTTTGGGTGTTGTTCAGTGAGGCCCGTGGTTGCTTTGGCACGGCCGCACTCTTGTTAGTGCGGTCCGCGGTTCCCTATTTTGCAATGGTTTCTGCAATCTTTTCATCTGCTGTTCTGCAATTGTTTTCACTAACTGATACACTACATGTGCTTAAACTAACAATGTTAGACATGTTTGCTTGCAGATAATGGTTAAAAAAAAGGCGGTAAACAAACAAAACAATCTGGGAGAGGTGGTTCCTCCCGAGGGGGTAGAGGCAAGAGAATCGCTAAACTCACTCCCAGGCTCGGGAGAATATTAAAAAGACCTGGAAATTGATACGGGTTGTTGATAAGGCTGCCTCTCATTCTTCAGGGAGTGAGTGTGTTCCCTCCAAAAGCATCTTCTCAGAATCAGTACCAACTCACATAACCGACCCACTCTACCTAGCTGATACTTCTCCACCTTCACCCACAATCAAAATACCAATCAATGTAGTCTCGGATTCATGTAATGAGTCCGCAGCCAGTAGTGGGAAATACTCCACCTCCTTCACGACTTCATTATCTAGGGAGAGTGTAGGCAAAGATGGGGGAGGTGAGCCTCAGATTGGGTGTATTGAAAGAACTAGAAAACCTGAAGTTTGGGAAGATTGATTCATCAGTCAAGTGGCATTTCACAAGTTTAGGGAATGGTGGCCGGTAAGGAAGTTGATACCGGAGAGAAGTTTTATTGACACTGACCTTTTACTCCATAACCCGAACGTGCAGAGGGAGTTCCGAACTAGACAAGGATGGGAATTTTTCAAGGAAAGGTGTATCGATGCTAATAAGCACATGGTTAGAGAATTCTACTGTAATGTGGCTCACATTTTCAGGGATATGAAGGTGACCAAAGTGAGATACAAAAAGGTAGTGTTCGATGGTAAATCCTTAAATGACTACTTGGGTTTCAAGGATGAGGATGAGTCGCTTTATCTGGCTAAGTTAGCAATGGGTGAGGAAGTTCGACCTTGGTTGGCCCAGTTCTTGGCAATCCCAGGTACTGTCTCAACATGGTTGCAAGCAGGGAAGAAAATATACAGGAACACCTTCAACTTTGAGGCTTGAGAGTGGTTGACATTTGTATGCAGTCGGCTTGAACACCTTCAACTTTGAGGCTCGAGGGTGGTTGACATTTGTATGCAGTCGTCTTGACCCTTCTACCCACGATCATACTATTCTACTTACCTGGGCCATTCCTGTTGCATCTATTATTGCCGGGTACCCTATCAATGTGGGTAATTGTGATGTCTAGGGTGATTTCCTGTGGGACAGGAGAAGGACCGGAACTACCCTTTTCCCAACACCTTTTCTATGTATTTTAGGGATTTGGAGGTCGAGAAGAAAAGATATGATGTCAAGACCAAGCCTGTGGCAGCTTACTCTTGGTACAGCATGTAGGGTCCAGACAACCCAAAGTCTAATAAATACTAGCCACCTACCTCTGTCCCAACTAGCCAGTCTGAGGAGCCAGTTGCGGTAGAGCCTTCTACCAAGCCTTCCACCATACCTGCTACCACTACCATTGAGACCTTGCCCCCGTGTCCTTCTTCTGTTGCTGGCCTCAGTACGTCAGCTAGCCCGGGAGTTCCATCTTCCAAGACTCATCCCTTCACTGCCCATCAGTTGAGTCAGTCCTTGGCTAGTTTGAACAATTGGATATCGGTTGCGACTTCCAAGTTGTCCACTTTATCCTCCACTATTCAGACCCAGGCAGCACCCCAGCCAGTCCGGATTCCTCAATCCATTGAGGACACTTTGAAGAAGCTCCTGGAAAACTAGGAAAAGATTATGAAGACTCAGGCCACTTTGACTACTGATGTGGAGTCACATGGCAAGGCTCTGAAGGAGCTTGCTAAGGAGCATAGGAAGCTGAGGAAAACACGGGCCTCTAAGGAGTCTGTGAAGCAGCTCAAAACGGATGTGGATAAGCTATTGGCAGATCACATGCCTTTAGACTTGTTATTCGGGGACTCAGTCACAGATCCAGCATCACCAGTAATAAAGGCACAGCAGGAGCAGGTACCCAGGCAGCCTAGGAAGAAGAGGAAGCTCCCCGGTACGGATGATGCAGTGATTGAGGTAGCAGTCCCACATGAGGCCCCTTCCAGTTTGCCACATGCACCCACCATCCAGCCGGTCCAGGAGTAGGCCTCAGTCTCAGCATATGAGCAGTAGGAGGCCAGGAGCCAGTCTGAGGCTCCCGCCCATATAGAGGACCAGGGGACTACTGAGGATCCCATGCAGACGGACCAGTCCTAGGGAGCTCTTCTATGTCCTTTCACTGATCTTTTATGCTTAGTTGTGTAGTTGGCATTGGGGACAATGCCAGCTCTTATTCGTGGGGGTGCGACCTACTTTTTGACTATCTGGATGACTGTATATATAGATTGATAGATTTTGTTTTACTTTGATTTTCTATTTTGGGCTGTATATAACTTTACATTTAGCCACATTTATCGTACTTTTTATTTACTCCTTAATCTGTATATAAATACTACAACCTTTTAGGCCTTTAACCACACCTAAAAAATGTGAATTAAACTATCAGAAAGTATGACATTTGACCAAAGGCAACACTTTCGGACCTAAGACAATGCTTTTTGAGGGGTGGCCTAAATGAGCGTAACCGTTGCCCTAAGACAACACTTTATAAGTGTTGCTTTATAAGCCACACTTGAAAAACGTGGCCTAAAAATTGACAAGTCCACGCTTGCAGTGCCCTCTATGGTAACAATTTTTGATACTACAACAACACATGAAAAATGTGGCCTTTGTTACTCTTTGGGTCACGGTTGAAAGTGTTGCTTTTGCTACTATTTAAGCCACAAATTTTCAAATTCCTACGGCCACATATCTGAAGTGTGGCAATTGTGTATAGCTTATATATAACGAAGCAAATGATTTCAAGGCTCATTCTTGTAACTCTGCAAAATCAAATGTATTACTGTATCATGAATTACAAAAAATGTAATTGTCCAATGTCTTCATTGTTAAATTCCAATAGATCAAATAGTCTTCTCGCACCATTTGTAACTGCCACCAGAACTTTCCTACAAAATAAAATTAGTAATTAGATAGAACTATATAGTATGCAATTGCAAGCTCAAAGCAATGTGGTAGAGTTAGCTCCTTGGCGACTCAAAGCTATACTATTGCATAGAATTAAGAAATATGTAATCCAATGATTTGAGTAACAGAATCTATGGACAAAGATCATGCTTTATTGGATTTCCTCATTGTTTTCTTAGCATCCAGACCTCTAGTTATATTCTCTCTAGAGTAGTATGATTCTGTTGGTTCTTTTCATTTAATTGTTGTATACTGATGGACAAACTAGATTAGTGGATTTCTTTTTCAAAAGGAACATTAACTTTTGCATATAGCTTATACTCAGTTAGCTCACTTTCAATTACTCTAGGAATAACCAAATACGAACACCTTACCCAAACCAAGGATGTTGCTAGATCAAATTTGGTATTTTCAACCTGCTATCTGATTAAAAGCGTAGTTATAACGTTGATTCCATCAACCCTCCAATTTGGGTAGAGACAATACTTAAAAACTTCCATCAGATAATTTGCTAACTCTCAATTTTATCCTCAGGCAATATTAGTCTCTACATTTTAGTTAAACTATCATAGCAGAGATAATCATGTAGATCTCTATTCACATAATAGCTGAGCTAAACAAAGGGAGGCATTTAAAATATTTTGTGTAACTGAAAGTGAGTGAAAAAAATATATTTATTGGGAAGTGAATACCATTATTCACTTGGCATCCTCATTTAATTCATAATTGTTGGGGTTACCACGAAAAAAAATTATTTTAAGATATCTGAAACTTAATTCTCAAATAACTAGATTTGTATATATGTACTTCCCATTCTAGCAAACAGAAAATAAAATAGTAAGTCAAAGAAGACAAATCCAAATTTACCTCTTTAGTTAGAGTCATAAAGGAAGATCTTAAGATGAGACAATATAAGATACAGAGCAAATCAACAATAGAAATATGCAAGTTTCATATGTCAAGAGATAAAGAATGAAGGAGAAAAATGACAAATTGTGTATTGTGCTCAACTAATTGATATACTGCAGAACATTTCCTTTCCAAAGATGGAACGCCCAAAGTTTGATTACTTGGTCAATATATATTCACTATCAACTAATCATCCTACAACAATTTTAAGGAGAGAAGGAAGTTAATAGCTAAAAATTCAGTTTACCCAGCTTTACCTACCAAACCAAACATGCCAATGAATAATGCCTTAACATACTTCTGAAGTACCTCTATCCTTTTTTTTGCCTACCTCACTTTTTCTCTACGTTGATCTTATTCGAAAACATGAAGAATCCTCTGTTCACTCCCGTGTCCACATGTGTTACAACCTATACTAAAGCAAGAAAGAACTTAATTGATGCAAAACACAATATAGCCACAAGTAGGACAATATATTTAGAATTTGATATTCCAACCACAAAGTTAAAGTCTTAATAACATCAGAACTAAATTCTATGCTAGCATACAAAAGAAATAATATGCATCAATGGATATGCCAAATTTATCTACCTAACTCATATATTTCCATATTTATTCAATATCAAATTAGAACCTCATTCTTAGCTTCAGGAGCTATACAATTATAATAAATAGAGACAGAAAACAAGAATTAACTACTAGATAATAGAATGTCAGAACAAGAATTTGTGTCAAGATTGTATAAACATAAAACGTTATTTTCCTTCGAAAATACAAATGAAGGTCATCTCTCCCCCTTATGGGCTAGAGAACGATATATAAGTAAGTGAATGAACTCATTTTATAATAGAGAAAATCAAACCTCATTGTAATTGAAGAATATCTTCGTCACTATCTCATATTTTTATCAAAAATCCATAAATCTTCATGATAAAATACCACATCTTCTTGCATATCTATTAATTATCAAACCTTATAAATAACAGAGCAATTTAGTTTCAACTACCAAGCCTCTATTTATGCCATTAAGCCATAAGCATTTATACGTTTTATGCTGCAAGAACTTTATGTCAAACTTAAGTAGAAAATTTAGACTAACATTTTGAACTCCACAATTGGAAAGTAACATTATAATGCTTCAAATGCAAAACAAAAATATACAAAGAACTGAAGTAAGTAATTTGACAACAAAAGAACATAGTAATAGTTTTACTACAGAATAAAGTAAGATGTGGACCTAAAAATGGTAATGTACGTACAAACCAACAAGTTATGAAAATATATAGGCATATAAGAAAAGACAAACGAAATAGGTCCAGAAATTTTCATCTCATGAAAATACATTCTTAATGCTTCACTTCTTTTTCAAATACTCATTATTGCTTTCTGTCCATCCATATTTGATACTAAATTTATACATCCTACAAATTCTTACAATTTATCCAACAAATTTCACTTCATTAATTGGCTGCAAAACCAAAATGATTTTAGAGGTAAAGATAGGTCACACAAACATTCCATCAAATAGGTAATATACAATAGTTAATCCCAAAAGAAATTCTGCAAATATGCAAAGCTAGTACATAAATGTTTAAGATCCGAACACAAAATAAGTTTAGACTTAAGACTAGAAATATGAAACAAACCCGAATGAACTCTGTGTTTGAACTTTGATACTATTGAGATGTTTTTTGCTCGTTGAGTTTCACTGAAGAAAATATTGGCATATATAATAGCACATTTCGGAAAGAAATGAGGCGTCGCTGCAAATTTTAGGGTGGAGGAACATTTAGCACGGGGGTGGCAGTGTCTATGTATATTACGGCGAAAGTGGGCAAAACAGAAAATTATTTGCACTTTCAAAATGGGGGGAAATATTTCATCAAAAATTTTAAAGGCAGGGTGGAATTTTATTGAATTTCTTTAGCTCACACTTATGAAGTGTTGCTTTTAGAATTATAAATATAGATCATTTTAAAAGTATCACAAGATAAATGAATAAGTGTTGTCAATTAATTTATGTTCGGCAACACTTACGTTGCGTTGTCTTTCAATTTATAAAGAACGCTTTGCAAGCATGGCCATAAAATGTGTTGCCAAAAACTAACAGCAAAGGCCGCCCTTGAAAAGTGTTCTCACATATAGTTTTAGAAATACTTTTTAAGTGTTGTCAAAAGTTAGTGTACCCTTAGGTCAGATTTGTTGTAGTAAAAGTTACATTTATGTATATATTCATCCCCCCATTGTATATTCTACTCTCCTATTGTACATATTCATTCGGTTTTCTATTTTCGCAAAATTTTTCATTTTTTTTTCGTTTTTAGCTTTTTAGATAGGCTCGTAGCCTTTTGTTTTATTTTTGGCATTTTAAATAAGCCCTTGGTTTTCTTAATGCCAGGATTCTTTCCAAGGATGGAGTATTGTGCGAACTGGGTGGCTCTTCCCGATGATGGATGGAGTGACTACCTTCTTAAGGGTTTGAGTCTGTTTCTTTGATTTTTCTTTTGTTTTTGATATTTGTAGTTAAGGGTGCCTCAAGCAAAGCTTCACTTGGGCCTAACACATTTGCCTTTGATCCCATGGTCAAAGACATAATGTTGTGTTTAGGATGGTGAAAGTCGTGGCTTTTAGACTCTTGCGTTGATGAAACAATCATCGTGTGGTCTTTTCGGACCATTGTCTGCTTGAAGCGTAACTAAGGTCGTCGTGGGCCCTCGACTCGATGTCTTTAGAAATTCCCTAGCATGTGTGGTGAGTAATCAAATTGTGAGTCCAAGTCCCAAGCCAATGGTCTAGAACTTGCCCTGAATGTTTGTTGAGGCGAAATCATCGGTGAAACTTAACTTGAGAAGTGACTATAGGCTTTCCTTGATTGAAATGTTAAGATGAACAATTCCATGGCCTACCAGTAAAATAATCCCTTGTTAACCCTTTTGAGCCTTAAACCTTCTTCTTTCATGAACCAATGTTACAAGTCCATACCCGTTCTAAATTATACCCTCTCTTGGCACCAACATCTTCCCTTGAGCAATGGAAAAGTCTAAGTTTGGGGGGAGAGGAAAGAAGGGAAACAAAAGGGGTAAAAGGTACAAAAGCAAGAAGAAAAAGGCAAGGAAATGAAAAAGAAAGAAAAAGACTCAAAGAATGCACAAGGTGAAAAAGAATAAAAAGGGGTCAAGAAAAACAAAAGTGAAAAAGGTGTGGAAAAAATAGAAAAAGGAGAAATGTCTTGAGTTGCATAAGAAAGAGTGACAATGTGTCTCTCTAACCTCTTGAAAGAGGTAAAATGACTTAAAGAGTCACGTGAATTGTGCCAAAATGAATCAAAAGAAATTCTTAAGGGAAGGTTAAACCCGCTTGAATAAAAATTTGTCCTACCCTTACCCAAAATGACTCCCCAGAAGCCCTATAGGATATTGAGTTGAAGGGAACCTACATTAGTGGATACTTACATAAGGGGCAAGCATATGGTACCCTGAGTCACACTTGTTACCTTCTTCTTGAGAGAGATGAGTGAAATTTCCATCAACTTCGGTTTGTGTGTCAATACTTTGAAAGGTGAGGTTCGCTTAGGAAGAGTTGAGGACGTGTGAGTTTGGGTTCCACAATGACCAAAGTAATTGAGAGAAGTTCTTTGATGAAATGTGTCAACTCTTGATGGTCTTGTGCCACACTTGATCAAAAGTTTTCAAAGTTTAAATGTGTTTATGAAGCATTCGTATCGAGGGAAATTGTTAGTCCCAATTGATGCTTATTGAGGTTGCTTTAGGGTAACTGGAATTTTTTGGATTGTCCTTTAAGGGGTGGGTCTTATTTTGTTTGCTTGAGGACAAGCAAAGCTTTAAGTTTGGGGGAGTTGATAAGTTAGGATTTTACCATGTTTATGCCCCTACTTGCTATTGCTTTGGTTACAAATTACTACAAAATAGTCCCAAAATTCTTACAAGTTATGCTTGATTGCAGGTTTGAGCTATAAAGTGATAAATGTTAAAGATCAGCTCAAAACGGAGTGAAACCTACTCAACTGTCAAAGACTAGGTGAAATGAGGAACAGAAAGCTTGGCGCGGCCGCGCGAAAGTGAATGCGGCCTCACTAGGAGATTCAAAGACTTGACATTATCAAGCTGTAAGCCACGCGGTCGCGCTACACTTTTGCACGGTCCGCACAAATGAGATTCAGAGACTTGCATATTCAGGCTAAGGGGCAACGTGGCCAAGCTACCTTTTCACGCGGCCCGCGCACAGGAGATTCAGAGACTTGAAGTTTGGAGAACCACAGCCACGCGACCGTGCTACCCTTTTATGCGGTCCACGCTGACGAGATTCAGAGAGCTGACTTCTTGGTCATTTTAAGCAATGCGCTCCGCGTTCACTTTTGTGCGGCCGTACCAATTCCATCGGGGGGGTGGCACTGCACTTTTGCGCGGTTTACAGTCCTCAACTTCAGAGAGTTGAAATCATGAGTCCAAGAGCTAATGCGGCCGCGCTACCTTTTTGTGCGGTCCGCGCTAACCCCGCAGGGGTATTTTTGTCCAGTTTTTCCAACCCGGTATAAATAGAATATTTTACTATTTTTAGAGGAAGTTTTGTTTTTCTAAAGCTGCTGAGCTCGTGAGAACCCCTAGTTTAGCCATTGTTGGCACTTTTGCTCTTTATTATTGTA
>MU747991.1:66359-78550 GCA_026770625.1 Nicotiana glauca | reverse complement strand
TCTATTTCTTCTGTTTCTTCTTTAATTATGTCTAGCTAAACTCATTAGCTAGGGTTGTGGCTCAACCCTAGTGTGGGTAGTTGATGGGTGTTGCCATCTAGGGTGAGATTGAGATTGGGTGTTTGTTATTTGGGTTAATTTTGTGTTTTAATTTTAAATTTGTGGTTGCAAACATCGATTCAAGCTTAGTTTCTCTAACTCTTCTTGAGAAAGAGAGTCCATGACCCTAAAATTGACCCAACAAGGATTTGGGATGGACCCATGAGAATGGTAGTCCCAATTAACGGGTTAAACCTCGAGAGAGTAATTACCCTACTTGAACCCTAGTTGCTTGGTCTAATTGTCCTACCCAATTGGTCTCGAGAGAGCCAATTGGGCAAAATCATTCTCTCTACGGAGAGGTGTCAGAATGGGTACAAATGTGCAATGGTTATAGGATAAGCCCCAAAGATATCAATCTCCCCTTAGTAACTTCTACCCGTTGACTAGCCATCTAGGTAGTGTCGCGACCCTAGTACCTTTCTTTATATTAAATACAACTTAGTAATATTCTTGTAGCTTAATTTCCTTAATCATTAGTTTATAACAGTAGTGATAAATACAAAAACCCCAAAAATATTAGAAATACAATTAAAAGCACATACGCAACTCTAGGCTAGACAGATAATACAACTCTACTTCATGCTCCCTGTGAAAATTTGATCCCGAACCACTATTTGGGTAAAAGGTGTTATGACCTGCTCTTCCCACCATTGTGTAGTGTTGAGTTGGTAGCGATAAAGGCACACAATGCGTGGTATTCCATCCACCTGGGGGCTACGAAGATGTATCGTGACTTGAGGCGGCACTATTAGTGGCGGAGGATAAAGAAAGACATAGTAGAGTATTTGGCTAGGTGTTTGAATTTCCAGCAGGTCAAGTATGAACATCAGAGGCCAGGTGGCCTACTTCAACAGATGTCTATACCGGAGGGGAAGTGGGAACACATTACCATGGACTTCGTAGTTGGGTTGCCGCGAACTTTGCGGAAGTTTGATTCAGTGTGGGTCATCATTGATAGGCTGACCAAGTCTACCCACTTTATTCCAATGGCGACTACTTATATAGTAGAGAGGTATGCTCAGATTTATATTCAAGAGATAGTCCGGTTGCACGGTGTGCCTATTTCCATTATATCAGACAGAGTCCCTCGATTCACTTCCCATTTCTGGAGAGCCGTTCAGAGTGAGTTGGGGACCTGCGTAGAGCTTAGCACAGCATTCCATCCTCAGACTGACGAACAGTCTGAGCGGATGATCCATATTCTGGAGGATATGCTTAGAGCCTGTGTGATTGACTTTGGAGGGCAGTCAGACCAGTTCTTGCCCTTGGCGGAGTTTTCATACAACAACAGCTATCAGTCTAGCATAGAGATGGCTCCATATGAGGCTTTATATGGTTGTCGTTGTCATTCTCCTATCAGGTGGTTTGAGCCTGGTGAGGCTAAGTTATATGGTACAGATCTGGTGCAAGATGCCTTGGATAAGGTAAGGTTGATTCAAGAGAGGCTTCTCACAGCTCAGTCGAGACAGAAGAGTTCCACGGATAGAAGGCGCGTGATGTATCATTCATGGTTGGCAAGAGGGTTCTCTTAAAAGCCTCTCCAATAAAGGGCATTATGAGGTTCGGGAAGAAGGGCAAGTTGAGACCAAGGTTTATTGGTCCCTTTGAGGTGTTGAAGAGAGTTGGAGAGGTTGCCTATAAGCTTGCATTACCCCTAGCTTATCGAGAGTTCATACAGTTTTTCATGTATCGATGCTTCGGAAGTATCATCCCGACCTATCCCATGTGTTAGACTTCAGTACTATTCAGCTGGATGAGAGTTTGGGTTATGAGGTTGAGCTAGTTGCCATCATTGATAGACAGGATCGCTAGTTAAGGTCCAAGAGGATTTCTATGGTGTGGATCTAGTGGAGGGGCCAACCAATCAAGGAGGCGACCTGGGAGTCCGAGGAGGACATTCGAAGAAGATACCCTTATCTATTCAGCACTTCAGGTACCTTTCTATGTTAGTTCTGGAATGAACGTTTGTTTAAAAGGTGGAGGATGTAATGACCCGATCGGTTGTTTACCTTTTTAGAACCCTGTTTCCCCAAATAAATCTCTCCGTGCTCGCTTTAACTAATTTACGACCTACGGGGATGAGTGATTCAGGATTTAGAAGAGTTTGGATTGAAACATGCACATTTGACTCTTTAGGATTTTCTTAAAAGGCTAAGTTTGACTTTGGTCAACATTTTGAGAAAACGTGGTCGGATTCGTGTTTTGACGGTTTGGAAGGGTCCGCAGGAAAATATGGGACCTGGGCGTATGCCCGGAATTGAATTTTGAGATCCCTAGCCCGAGTAATGAATTTTTATTAGAAATTGTTAATCTGAAATATTAAGGATTTAAAGAAATTAACTAATGATTGATTTCATGGGTATCAGGATCGTATGTTGGTTTCGAAGCCCGATACAAGTTCGAAATATCATTTAAAACCTACCCACAAAATTTGGCGTCAATTCGAATAGTTTAAGGGCATTTTGGCCCGTTGGAGGAAAATTAAGAACTTGAAGTTCATAAGTTTGATTCATTTGGTTTTAGGGGGTGATTCCTAGATTTAGCGTTGTTTCGGGTGTTTTGAAGGTTCGAGTAGGTCCTTCTCGTGATTTTAGACTTGTCGGTATATTCGGGGCGGGCCCGGGATTCCCGAGCGTCAATCGGAAGAGGCTCGAGTGAAGTGAAATTTTTTGAGAAAGACTAAAATTTGCTGCTTCTGTCATAACCGCACCTATGGTTGGTGGACCGCAGGTGCGAGACCGTAGAAGCGGTCCTTTCATCCAGAAGCGGCCCAGGGAAGTCCAGGTCAGGAACCGCAGAAGCGGCTCCGCAGATGCGGCCTAGAGACCGCAGAAGCGGTCTCAGCTTTTTTGACCCATTTCGCAGGTGCGGTCCATTTCTCGCAGATGATACGAGTTCTAAGTCATTTTTATCACTTTTTCACTCTTCCATTGGGGATTTTAGATCTTTTGAGAGAAGATATTCACCTAGCATCTTGAGGTAAGTGTGTTCTACCTATTTCTAGTTTAATAATTGTGTCTTAAGTATATTAAACGCTAGTATTAAGGTAAAATCACGGGGTTAGAGAAAAAACCTAGGGTTTTAGTAAAAGTTAGATTTAGACATGAAATTTGCTATGGAATAACTTAGAAATCATATATTATCAATCCTTCTGTTGTAGAGAACAACTTCCTTTGAAAATTTTTGGAATCCGGGCAAATTTTAGGAAACTTGTTTTAACGGTTGGGAAATTGCTTAAATATCGAGAATTCGATCTTGTGAGTCTATATTGACTAGTCCTTACTTCATTTAACTAGTTTGGGATCGTTAGGCTCCAAATTGAGGGCTTGGACTCGTTCTTCGTATTGGAAGTGCACTTTGGAGCGAGGTGAGTCTCCTTTCTAACCTTGTAAGAGGGAATTGTCCCTATAGTTGTAATAATTGAGTAATTTGCTTCTAAATGTAGGGGCTACGTACGCACTAGGTGACGAGAGTCTATGTGTAGCTACTATTATGTTAATTGTCCGGGTAGTCTAGGACCCACATCATGCTATAATTGTGAATATCTCAATGCTTTCTTATTAATGCAATCACTTAGGATATGCTAGAAAACTTGGAAAGGAATTAAAGTGAGCATAAATACTTGGTGAGCCCTTGCATGAATCTGTTTAATATAAATGCGCTTTCGTGTGTGATCTTGATATTTGTGGATCGGGCCGATCGCCTCGGTATGAATAGATGCATCTATGTTTCGCGCCATTCGATCCTCTGGCAATGCACAATTTATTTTTCTGTTGGATCGGGTCGTCGAGCTCGGCATAATGTGTGCATGATACCTATGTTAAGTCTTATTCATAATTTATCCTATTCAGTACTTGAAATGTAACTGGTTAACTACTAAATTATTTAGAACATGAATTATTACCACTTGCTACAAGCTGTTGATTAATTTTGACTTTCGCGCTTAGCATAAATACCTTGTTATTATTTGACCCTAGTAAGTGTGATGACCCGACCCGTCGTCTCATGTGTTACTACTTCGTTTTTCCCGTTTATTTCTTCTTAAGATCTCATTATTGGTATGTGGTGTGTGAGGGTTGATTTGGATCAGTTTTGATAAGAAATGAGGCACTTAGTCTCTTTAAGGAAGGCTTAAGTTGGAAAGGTCAACCGGATGAGTTAGAGGGCTCGGATGTGATTTTCGGCAATTCGATTAGCTTCGGGAGGTGATTTTTACTTAGGAGCACGATCGGAATTGATTTTGGAGGCCGGGTGTAGAATTAGGCTTGAATTGGCGAAGTTAGTATTTTGGCGAATTCCGGTTGATGGGTGAGATTTTGATCCGAGGGTCAGAATAGAATTCTGAGAGTTGTTATAGCTTCGTTGGGTGAATTTGGATATGTGTGCAAATTTTCAGGTCATTCGGACATCGTTTGGTCAGGTTTTTAATCGAATGTGCATTTCGGAAGTTTTGAAGAAACTTAGGCTTGAATCCGATGTGAATTGAAGATTTTAGTGTTGTTTGATGTGTTTTGAGGATTGGAACAAGTTTGAATAATGTTTTAGGATGTGTTGGTGCCTTTGGTTGAGGTCCCGGGGGGCCTCGGGGTGATTTCGGATGGCTAATGGGATGAAATTCAAATTGAGAGGGTGGCAGATGTTGCTGATATCTGATATTTTCGCTTCTGAGATTCTTGGACCACAGAAGCGGACCCGCTTAAGCGAGGGATAGACCACAGAAGCGGTGAGAGGGCCTGGGCGCCTGGTTTCGCAGAAGCGCTAGTGTAGCCGCAGAAGCAGAATCGCTTCCGCAATGTTGTGACCGAAGAAGCAGTTTGGTTCGAGGGTTGGATTTCCGCAGAAGCGAAAAGGAAGGGCGCTGAAGTGGGGTGGGGACCGCATAAGCGAAATGCTGGGCTGAGTATTTAATATTTCATCCACAAGCTTATGTCATTTTTCCTCCATTGTTGAGCGATTTTGGAGCTTGGGAGAACAAATTGAGGAGGGATTCAAGGAGAGTCGATTGGAGGTAAGATTTTTTAACCTAAAACTCGTTTTTATTGTGAAATCTACCTAGAAATTCATGGAACTAAGCCTAAAATTGATGAATTAGGGCTTGAGCTTTTGAGAATTTAAATTGGGATTTGAGAGAGCATTTGGACTCCGATTTTGGTAAATTTGATATATACGGACTCGTGGCGAGATGAGGAATCCGGTGATATGAGTTTTGTAATTTTTCAAGAAGTGGTCCCGGGGCTCGGGTTTTGCTAGTTTCAAGATTTTTGCTATATTTTGATTGTTTTCGATTGGGTATTGTTCCCTTGGCATAGTGTGATGTATTCGCTCTGATTTTGGTTAGATTCGTCGCGCGTGGAGGCCGGTTTGAGGGGCAAAGGCGTCGCGGGCTAGAGATTTCTCCGGTTCGAGGTGAGTAATACTTGCAAATGATATCCTGAGGGTTTGAAATCCCGAATTTGCATATCATAGTGTTGTATTGAGGTGACTTGACGTCGGATATGAGCGTGGGGTAGAGCACCATTGGGGATTGCGACTTGGTCCGTCCCGGTTGTTGATTTTTACCGCGTATTTGACTGAACTACTTGTTATCATCATAATTTGGACTGATTGCCATGTTTTGGGCTTCGTGCCGATTATTTTAATCCTTTAGGGATTATTATCACTGTTTCCATGATACTTAGCATGTTAAATGATTTCGGTCCTGAGTTAAACACTGTTTTGAAATGTCCAGACATACTTCTAAGGTTTTAAAACTTACACTACATACTTTTAACGTTCGGAACTGAGAACTGTTATTTGAATATTGCCCTATGGATTCTGTGCATTTCTGGACTGAGCATGGATCGGGTTTTGCACCACATCAGTGTTATATGTGCATTTCTGGACTGAAGATGCATCGGGTTGCATGCCGTAGCGGTGTGATATTGATATTGTGCTTGGGCTATAGGATCCCCTCCGGAGTCTGAACCCCCACAGTGAGTGCGGGTACCCAAACGGATCGGGTTGCGCGCCGTAGCGGTCATATGCATTGCGTTGCATTCATGCATTGGTTCCTATTTGTACTACGTGTCATGACATTCAGCACTCTTATTTCATTGGCATCCATGCTACTTCATGCATTGTTTACCAGATACCCTGGTGTTATTTGTTGGTGGAGTGTTGTGCCCGAGGGGCTGACTTATGTGCTGACTTGCACTATCTTATATCGTATTCATATGCTTGATTATTGGAAGAAGATATTTTCAAAAGAGGTTTTCAAACTGAACCAAATATTTTCAAAAGGATTTTCACGGTTTTACTGTTTTCTCAAAGGGTCGTACTGTCCTATATAGCATGATGGAGTGCTCTTACATGATTTCTTGTCGCTCAGTTATTATTTACTCTTATTACTTATTGAGTTAGAGTACTCACTTTACTCCCTGCACCTCGCGTACAGTTGCAGGTATTGTTCACCTGAAAGCGGGTTAATAGCTGATTGAAGGTATTGCTACTGTAGTTGGGCAAGGTGACCGCCAGCGTTCGCGGCACCGGACTTCATCTTTTGATTCCAGATTTTATTTTGTATATTATTATTGGCCCAGTAGTTGTGTTCAGTCTTCTTTAGATGCTCATGACTTGAGACACCCCGGTCGGGCTGTGTTGGGTGGTAAATATCAGTTATTAATGCCATTAATTCATATTATTCATTCATTTATGTTTATTAACTATTAAAAGGGGAATTATTGTTCTGTTGGTTGGCCTTGTCTTCACAAGATGTGCCATCACAATCGGGTTTGGGAATTAGGTCGTGACAAGTTGGTATCAGAGCCTAGGTTACTAGGTCTCACGAGTCATGAGCAGGTTTAGTAGAGTCTCGCGGATCGGTACGGAGACGTCTGTATTTATCCTTGAGAGGTTGCGGAACCTTTAGGAAAACTTCACTTTCTTGGAATTCTTATCGTGCGTACTTGATTCAGCTTGGAATATTGTGAGCACGTGATTTTTGCCCTATATGAAAATAACTCCTAAAAATAGACCAAAATAATTTTTATTGATTTTTAGGTGTTTTTCTTTATTTAGTTGCATTTCATACATTTTTAACATTTTTAAAATCATAGAAAAACAATAAAAGTGTCATATTTTAATTTCATGCCACCTTAGGTTCAATTGGTATTTAGGAATTACTTACGTTGAGTTAATTGTGTTATTAATCACAAAATCACAAAAAAAAAATTATCATAGTTAGATAATTAGCTTAATTTTACAATTTGAATTAATTTAGGAATTTAGTTTAGGTTTTTAATTAATTAAAGAAAGAAAAGAACAACAAAAAAAAGAGGGAAGTGAAAAGGCTTGGTCATAAATTCAAATTGGCCAAACATTTTAAAAGTCCAAATTTTCCCCCCAAAAGACCTTCCCCAAAAATATTTTCTCCCCCAAAACATCTTCCCCAAAAAATTTCCCCCCCAAAACTACTCCCCACCCCATCACATTAAAAACACCCCACACACACCCTAAATAGATGGGGGATGCCTGGAATGTAACAGGGGAATAACGCCTAAAAAATCTGAGAACGCCAACAAACAACAGACCCCTCATCAAACCATCTTTTTCAACAAGTCGAGCAGGCAAAAAATCAAGGGAGCAACTGCCGGAAACCAGTCCAAAAACGACCTTCCTCTCTATCGCCACCTTTTTCTTCTGCAACTCGCTGGTGACGAGCTCCTCTGTTTCCATCCAGCGCCGGCTGCTGTCGAACACCATAAACGCCGGCGCAACCTCTGCACACCAAAATCGTCCTCCACCAGCCTACGATCTTAACTCCATCACCTCACACCACAACTCGCTGGAAACCCGCAGCAACAACTACCATAACTAGCCGAAAATTCAGGAGAAACTTTGTGCATGAAACTAAGATGGATGTGACCTGAGTCATTGTTCGACGTTGGTTCCAATTCGAGCCCTGTTGTCGTTCGAGGTTGAAAAGCGCAGTGACATTTTCATTTCCGGTCCATCGAGGGTCAGTAACTTTCCGGTCGAGGTCAGTGTTGAGTCTCAGATTCATGTAAAGTTTCGTTTTGGCCTCACTCTTGACTGATATAGAACTTCTGCATTTCATAATGCATGTTGAATGAAGTAATGTTGTTAATGAGCATTTTGAGTTGATCTGCTTTATTTTTCATGAATGTTTGTTTTATAATAACGTATATCATCAGTAGTATATACCGTAACTACTGATGTTTGATTGTTCCTGTGAACTAGCTTTCATTGTGTGGAATTTCAGATATACATTTACAGCACATACTGCTATGCATATATGCATAAAATGTTCAGCTGGTCCTTTTTTTTCGTAAGAGCATGTAAAGCAGATAGAAATGACTTGATGTTGGAGGTGATATTACATATTGGAATGCTCATGTACATGCCACAACCAGTGTTTTGTGTTGATTCGTATAAGACCTATTGTTGCATCCATGTGTTTATTTTCACCTTAAGTTAGTCTCGAGTTTATTGTTTGCTGTATATACGAGTTTCCATCGCCGGATTTCTTGTTCCTCGATTAACTGTAAGTTGTTTTGGAAAGCTTTACTGTCAAGCAAACTGCTTAAAGGTCCTCTCTCTCTCTCTCTCTTTATTATGCTTATTATCTTGCTAGTATAATCCTTTGGTGTGATATTTTTGTTTTGTTCTTACAATGGAAAGCATGAGATATAGTTTACTAGTTCCTTTTAATTTGTTATTTTGGCCTTATCTCAATGTAGCTTCCATGCTCAATTCATATGTTGTTAAGTAATGTGATTATTTTTGTGATAGTCGTCCACGACTTTGGTTGAATTTTTATCTTGTTAATTAGTCAAGTATATTTGAATAAATAATTTGGGGTTGGATATAGGTTTGAAGTTGGTTGAAATTAATAGTTAGGGCCTTAAGGATTTAGCTTCGAATTTCCTTTAGAATAAATCGAGGTGTGCCGTGTCGAACAAAATTCACAGAAATGCACGACCCTCATTTAATTTTCTTTTAAATCCTTAGAATTCGAGGTGTGCCATTTAGCAAACTTTCATGGCCCTCGCAAAGTTCAAAAACGCGTAGTTGCTTTAGGCGCGTTCTTTAATAATCTTACCTTCCTAAACTCAGGTGCACATTTATGTGACCCAAATCCAAATCCCAACAAAGTTGAAATATGTTGACAACCACGGTTACACTGGTGCAACATGGTTCGAGACGCATTTTCACGATGTTGCAATTCTTATTAAAATAAAGAATAAAAGCGGGTTACTAATAAAAGGCACATAAGTTAGAACATGTTTTGAAATCAGATAAAAGCAAATACAACAGTTGAGCGACCGTGATAGAACCACGGAATCCGGGAATGCCTAACACCTTCTCCCGGGTTAACAGAATTTCTTACTCGGATTTTTGGTTCGCGGACTGTTAATAGAGTCATGATTTCCTCGGTTCGGGATTCAACCGGTGACTTGGGACACCATTAATCTCCCAAGTGGCGACTCTAAAATTTAATAATAAATCCTTTTCCAATTGTCCTTTAATTGAAAAAACTTCTTTACGCCCTCACGGGCGGGAGTAGGTGAAAAAAAGAGGTGTGACAGCTCTGGCGACTCTGCTGGGGAATAAGAACCTAGAAAATTTTATTCAGGGTTCAGAATTCGAGCTTAGATAAATTGTTGTATTTGGTTATATCTGATTTTCCTACATGTTTCATGCTTAATGTGGTAAATGTTTACTGCTTTGATATTATCTGAACTGTATATAAACTGTGCCGAAACCCTTCTCTTCTCACCTCCGGGGAATTGCTTACTGGTTGAGACTCCCTATTCTGTTAGTGTCAATACCTTGAAATAAGAAAGAGGCCGGACAAGTTACAAAGCCGGATGGCCTTTTGGTTCCCGGTACGTAGCCCCCTCCTCGACTCGAGTTGTCCGCCCGGGTACACAGTCTAGAACACATACCCAGGTTTTGAACCTAGAATAACTTGACTTCATGCCGGATCCCTAGTAGGAGCGTTTATTTGCATCACGTGCATATGACTTAGGGGACTCAACACAGGGGTTGGGTCCATCTAGGACAGGTAACTAGATATGATACGACCACCATGATGCATTTTACGTGTTGCGTTTATTTGTCTCAGGCCTGCATGCTGACCGGCTTTTGAATGTCGAGAATTTTGCGAAATTGAGAAAAAGAGAAAAAGAGAGAAATAGCAGTGTAAAGAATTAATTGTCTAGAAAAACCGATGCCCAAAATGTTGTCAAAACTGTGCCGAAAAAATGCAAATGTTTTGTTTTTAATAGTTTGTTTTAAAAAAAGAAAAATATAAAAAGAGTCTTTATTTTAGCTTGGGAAAAATAGGTTGTTTATTTGTTTGTTGAAAATAAAAAAATAAAAAAAAGAGGTCGTTATTTTGTCTTGTTATAAAAAATGAAAATGAAAAGGAGTTTCGCTTTTGAAAGTAGTTTTGTTATTTGCTAAAAAAAATAATTAAAAAAATGAAAAAGAGTCTAGTTTTAAAATAGTTAGTTTATTTGCCCGAACTACGCTGATTTGATTCTCACCGGATGGGAGATACGTAGACAACCCTCATCGGGTCCAACCACCCCTTTTGCAAAAATAACCAAAAAATACCAAAATTTTAATTTTTATCCAATAAGTCGGGTGACGCCATTCTTATTGGAAAATAAGCCTAATGTCCCCAAATGGGCGCCGAAAGGCTGTTTTTACAAGAACAGCCACCCTGAATCATTTTAAAACGATTTGCGGGCACAGCCTTAAAATCTCCCTTTCGGAAGTGCTGAAAGGCCGTATCTGTAAAACCGAGTCTCTGTTTTCGTAAAGAAAAAAAAAACAAATTATGCAAACATAGCCACTTTGTCAAAATAAGTCATTACATGGCCAGTTTTCTTTGGATAATCACCGTTGACTTTGAAGCCTTGTCAGTCTTGTGCAGGCCTGTGGTGATGCCGAGTGATGCCCCGCGGGCTCCAGGATGTGAAGCTTTGATGTACTCTTGATATAGTTTTTATCATCGAGTCTGTATTCTGTTATTTTGAGTATACTTTTGTAGTTTACCTTCAAGAAAAACAATTTAAAACAAAAAAAAACAAATTTTTCCATTCCATTTGCAAGAACTGTGTTAGGTCTGATTCATGCGGGGTCATGATATGTAGGCAATCTCCATAAGATTCGAAAAGGAAAAAAAGAAAAAAGGGAAAGAAAAGAGAGGAAACACAATGAAAAGACAAAAAGAAAAGAAGAGAGCGGAAAAACAAGAAAGAAAGGGAAAAAAATCAAGAAAGGAAGAATATGTGTGAAGAATAAAAACAAAGGAAGAGAAAGTTTGCAATTGGAAATAAGGAAAAATTTGGAATGACGCATGCGCCCGATCAAAAGTTGTTGCCAATATGTTAAATGCCCTAACGCTAACGTGATGTTTCATTTTTGTCGTGTCATTCCAGAAAGGTGGTTGGTTTGTGGTTTTAGCATGGTAACTAGTTTTTACAACACAAGGATAAAAGGCAGTCGGCATCCTGGTAACCCATTCTTACAACGCTCGGGCAAAAACCAAAATGAACATGACAGGCCAAGAATCAGATACCAGTATCGTGGACCCATCAAAAGAGGTGGAAGTGGTAGATGTTAAAGTAATGAAGGAAGAGATGTATAAGTTGAGGCAGCAGATGGCCGAGATGCATCAGGCCTGGGCTAAAGGTCAGCCAGCGCCAGTTTATCCTGCCAATCCAGCATATATCCCACCTTTGGCTCAGTCTCAGGAGCTTCCTCTTGTGCATGCATCTGTACCTTTCCCTTTCCACCAACAAAGTTATAGCACCACCTCCTATCCTCCCCAGGCTCCACCACCCAAACAAAACCCTCCTCCACCAATTACCCCTATCTTTGTGGCGCCTCCACCTGCCATATGGAAAAGATCTTCCAGTGAGCCATTATTTCAAGTTCATGATAGTCAGTGTTATACTCATGAGCCTACTTTTAAAGTGCCTGGGCCATATTCTTACACCCCTCACTTCGAGCTCCCGGTGGAAACTGAAAAGCCGCTTAAAAACCCAGAGCAGGAAGAGATGATTCGGAAAGTAAAA
>MU747991.1:31488-65178 GCA_026770625.1 Nicotiana glauca | reverse complement strand
AAAGTAAAAAGCCTGGAGCAGTCCTTCAGGAACATGAAAGGGTTGGGTGGCCAAGTCAGTGTGGCCTATAAAGATTTGTGTCTATTCCTGGATGTGTAGTTACCCGCAGGGTTCAAAATGCCAAAATTCGACCTGTATGACGGTCATGGTGACCCGGTGGCCCACCTGAGGGGTTTCTGCAGTAAAATGAGAGGGGCACCGGTGGGAAAGATGAATTATTGATGGCATACTTCAGCCAGAGTCTGAGTGGTTCCTCTTTGGAGTGGTACATAAGGCAAGATCATGCGAGGTGGTACACCTGGGATGATTTGGCCCAAGCATTTGCAGGTCATTTTCAATATAACCTCGAAATTGTCCCAGATCGTCTTTCATTGACCAAAATTGAGAAGAAGCCGGGAGAGAGCTTCAGAGAGTACGGATTTCGGTGGAGGGAACAGGCTACAAGGGTCGATCCTCTAATGAAGGAAGGCAAAATGGTCGATTATTTTCTGCAGGCCTTGGAGCCTACCTACTATGGTCACCTAGTGTCAGCAGTGGGAAAATCCTTTAACGAGGTAGTGAAAATGGTAAGTATGGTTGAAGAAGGGCTCAAATCCGACAAAATCATGAGCTATTCGGCAATCAAGTCAACTACCCAAGCTATCCAGATCGGAGGGGTACTGGGAAAGAAAAAGAAAGAAGATGTGGCAGCAATTGACTCGAGAACTTGGTCCAGGGGCCTTTCACCCTATTACCCTCAACCTCGACCCCGTCCCCAAATCTACTCCCACAATCCACAGCACTATTACCCACCCTGTGTTCCCCACTTCTCTGTCCACCATGCCCACACATATCCTCAGTATCCTACCCACGCACCATGGCGTGCACCCACTCCACAAAACGCTTACCCAACTCAAAACACTTACCCACTTCCAAGAGCCTACAGGAATCCCCCTAGAGCAGGTTTGCGAGTTAGCCAAAATTTTAAGCAAGAGAGGGCACAGAAGCAGGAAACTTTCACCCCCATCGAGAGTCATATGTAGAATTGTTTGAGAAACTAAAGCATTTTAACTTGATTGCACCAATCCTCCAAATCATGTAGACAAGCGTGAAAGAAGATTTGACCCTTCTAAAAGGTGTGAATACCATTCCAATGCTCAGGGGCACGATGTCAAAAGTTGTCGGGATTTGAAAAGAGAGATAGAAAGAATGGTTCAGGAAGGGGTAATTGCGGTCTAGGACAGTGCCACCCAGAACATTACACAAAATCACTTACCTGCACATGACGGTGCATATTTTGTGGGGAAGATCTATGGCGACAGGGAATGTGAGAATCCTCTTGGAAACGTGGTGAATGAAGGCCCCGGATATTTTGATGGGCAATCCAGTGGCTAAGATGTCGAGTTCGGTAATTGGAAAGATGCTCCATCTCCTGGTTAACTAGAGTGGAGCTTTGGTGGTTTATTTTGTTGTCATTTCTATTGTCCGGGTTGTTTTCAGGATGTAATCCGAACATTGCCTTGTGACTCAAACCCTTTCTTTCATTTTGCCTTATTTGTCTAGTCGTAGTAGCTTGTTTAGTACTATCTAGGTTTGTTCGAGGGTTATAACTCTGGTCTAGTTTGCTTAGTTTGTTGTTGAACCCCTTTTACCGTCAGTCTAATGCAATTCTCTGTATCTCGCCATTTCTAGTCATTTTATTTGGTTCCTTTCTCCTTTTACAATTCTTTTCATGCTGGTTCTAGTGCCATGACATGGACGCATAATGCTCAGCCTGGTTTTTCAAAGTCAGTTTAGTAATTGAAGCAATGAAACAATGTTGAAGATGTAAGGACATTCGAGGGAAACAAGTAAAGGCATTCTGAGATCACTTCAAGCCCAAATCAAGTGAAACTGGGGGTAGATAAAACATAAATAAATACTGTTGAAAAGCATCATGCCACATCGGTTTGAAGCCCAAGGCAAGTTTTCCCCAAGTCTATAGGGACCGTTCGTGATACCAAGATTGTTGTCCAATGGTGCTAGGTAATTGACAAATACATAAGGCACATATGTGAATCAATCAAAAAGTGTTATGTGTATTTTCCTCAGCTTGTTTAACTGTGTAGTTTGTACTTAGCATGTTTTGGAGATTGGAATGACGAAGGCATTTTATTCTGCTATCCAAACACTTTATCCTTTGTTACCCCTTTGAGCCTCAGTTATTTTCTTGCATACTCCTCTTTCGGAATCAATAATAAAACTCGTAAGCCCGAGCGGGGAAAGTAAGTGGAGAAACAAGAGAAAAAACAATGAAAAGGGAAAAGAAAAAAAAAGAAGAGAAAAGAAAAGAAAAGGAAAAAAAGGAAAGAAAAGAAAAGAAAAGGCAAAAAGAGAAAAGAGAAGAAAAGAAAATAAAAGAGAAGGAAAAGAAAAGAATGAAAAGAAAGAAAAGGAAAAGTGGAAGAAAGGAAAGATCGCAACAACAAAAGTAGTCGCCTGAACTACGTTTGACTTGATCCCGAAAGGGTACGTAGGCAGCCTCTCTCTGAGGTTCAGTCACACCAAAATAAAAGTCCAAAAGTCCCCAATAAATAAACTGGGGCAGAAGTTGTGTTTGTTGTGGGAAATCTGATTTCGAAAGTTGTAATTTTGAACCCATGATGAAATTGTTTTGAGCCTTCAATACCCTTTCTTTCTAACCCTATCCAAAAGCCCACATTACGGTCCAAAGAAAGACCTTCTGATCAATCTTCGAGAGATGTCAAGTCAAGCGAGTAGAGGTGAATCATATCAGGGGCAACACTCCGATCCAAATGAAGGAAATTAAGAATGAGGGAGTCTTGTCGATGAGAACCCGCGCGGGTACCCCAAGGCAATGAAAGATGAGAGAAATAAAAATGAGAGAGTCTTATTGGTGAAAACCTTCACGGGCACCATAAGGCGACGGTGAGACGAGAGAAAATTCAAAAGGAGAGAGGCGTGATGGTGAAAACCCTACGGGCACCGCAAGTCGACTAAGGATGGTGAATCAGATCGGGCAAGCGGAGCATTGAAGCCCAGTTTCACGGCGAAAAGGTTCAACAAGAGCTGAACATCAGATTTGCTAAACAGAGTAGGCTGCAGATGCATGTCAAGATTGCTAGAGTCGGTATCCACATCTGATGGTTTGCTACTCCATAGGTTTCTTGTTAGGAATCGTCTCTTTCCATTATCCTTTACTCTATTCCTCCTACCTTGTTTTACTCCCTCTTCCTGAGTTTGTTTGGTCATAACAAGTGAGAAATGACTTCAAAATCTGCCACCAACTTTCTAATTAAACAAAACGGGATCTGGCCAACGCATCAAATTATCGTAAGTCAGGAAAGAACAGCAGGCACACTGAGTTGGCAACAATCAACATATTTTGGGATCCTTGTAAAATACAACGGCCTGGCATATGTCAATTCATGAACAACGCGACAAATGGGGTGAACGGATTGAAGGTATTTTTGGTGGAACACGAAAGATTTGGTACACATCATGAAACGGTATAAAGTGTTTTTGGTGAACGGATCAGAGGTATTCTCCGTGTCAAGGGTAGCAAAGAAAGTTGTTGTCCAATAAACAAGCAAGACCTTCGAAGGGAATCAGTTATCCTGACAAGTGAAGGAGCAATAAAAAGTTTGGGAGATGCCAATTCATGCAATATAACAAATAGAGGATATCGGGTCCGAACGGAGGAGGCATTTTATGTGATGAGGATGACAGAGAAAGGGGTTAGTCCAAAAACAAGCAAGGTCCTCGAGTTGAAATCAGCCATTTTGGCAAATGCAGAAGCAGCCGCCCTCAAAGTTCAAGGCCACAAACCAACCACCACATTTTAAACTCACAAGTGTTCTTTGTTTGAAACAGGAACAAAGCAGTACAAGAGAGTTGGTTCAACAATAAAGGAAAAAAAGAAAAAAAAGAAAAGAAAGAAGAGGAGAGCTGCCAAAAGGGAAGTTTATCAAATCTTTGCACTTGCCTGTTTTGCCAGTGTGCACAAAATACTTCCATTGCTTTCACATTTTTTCTCCTAAGATAAAAAGACCTAGTCTGATGAATCTTCTCCTAGAGTCAAAATCTTAGTCTGATGGATCTTTCTCCTAAGATAACCAAAAATAGACCTAGTCTGATGAATCTTCTCCTAGAGTCAAAATCTTAGTCTGATGAATCTTTCTCCTAAGATAACAAAAGACCTAGTCTGATGAATATTCTCCTAGGATCAAAGTCTTAATCTGATGAATTTTTCTCCTAAGATAGAAAACTTGGTCTGATGAATTGTTCTCCTAGGATCAACATCTTAGTCTGATGAATTGTTCTCATAAGATAGAAAACCTAGTCTAATGAACTTTCTCCTAGGATCTAAATATTATGAATCTTTCTCCTAGGATCAAAATCTTAGTCTGATGAATCTCACTCATAAGATAGAAAATTTTAGTCTGATGAATTTTTCTCCTAAGATAGAAAACTTGGTCTGATGAATTATTCTCCTAGGATCAACATCTTAGTCTGATGAATTGTTCTCATAAGATAGAAGACCTAGTCTGATAAACTTTCTCCTAGGATATAAATATTATGAATCTTTCTCCTAGAATCAAAATCTTAGCCTGATGAATCTTCTCCTAGGATCATAATCTTAGTCTGACGAATCTTTCTCCTAAGATAACAAAAGACCTAGTCTGATGAATTTTCTCCTAGGATCAAAGTCTTAATCTGATGAATTTTCTCCTAAGATAGAAGGCCTAGTCTGATGAATCTTCTCCTAGGATCATAATCTTAGTCTGATGAATCTTTCTCCTAAGATAACAAAAGACCTAATCTGATGAATCTTCTCCTAGAGTCGAAATCTCAGTCTGATGAAACTTTCTCCTAAGATAACCAAAAATGGACCTAGTCTGATGACTCTTCTCCTAGGATCTAAATCTTAGTCTGATGAAACTTTTTCCTAAGATAACCAAAATGGACCTAGTCCGATGACGCTTCTCCTAGCATCTAAATCCTAGTCTGATGAATATTCTCCTAGAGTTAGAATCTTAGTCTGATGCATTTTTCTCCTAAGATAGTAAACCTAGTCTGATGAATTTTCTCCTAGAATAAAATCTTGGTCACACAGTTTTACTCACAATGGTCGTACATGCGAATCAAGTCTTTAATTTTGCTCTCACCATCGTATCAATAGCGTAGGTAACAACCCGCAAGTCTGCCCAGCCCCAAACTGGGGCTGAAAATTTTCTTTGTTTGTCTGTTTTGCTGCAGCCAGGCGCCCGCCTGTAAAATAAGGGAAGTACAATTCAATTTTAGCCTTTAATTTTTAATATTTGATAACATGTTGTACCCAGTTACCAAACTGGGGCAGAAAATTTTCTTTGTTTGTCTATTTTGTTGCAGTCAGGAGCCCACTTGGAGAACAAAGGAATAATTTTCAAGCATTGCAAGCAGGCACCCACCTGGAGAACAAGGGAATACATTTCAAGCTTCAGCAGTCAGGCGCCCACCTGGAAAATAAGGGAAGTACAATTCAATTTTAGCCTTTAATTTTTAATATTTGATAACATGCTGTACCCAGCCATCAAACTGGGGCAGAAAATATTTTTTGTTTGTTTATTTTGTTGCAAGCAGGAGCCCACCTGGAGAACAAGGGAATACTTTTCAAAATCAGCAATCAGGAGCCTACCTGGAGAACAAGGGAATACATTTCAAGCTTTAGCATTCAAGCGCCCACCTGGAGAACAAGGGAAGTACAATTCTAATTTTAACTTTCAATTTTTTATATTTGATAACATGCTATACCCAGCCACCAAACTGGGGCAGAAAATTTTCTTTGTTTTTCTATTTTGTTGCAGTCAGGAGCCTACCTGGAGAACAAGGGAATACTTTTCAAGTTCAGCAATCAGGAGCCCACCTGGAGAACAAGGGAATACTTTTCAAGTTCAGCAGTCAGGAGCCCACCTAGAGAACAAGGAAATATTTTTCAAGTTTCAACAGTCAGGAACCCACCTGGAGAACAAGGGAAGTACAATTCAAACTTTAGCTTTTAATTTTTGATATTGGATAACATGATGTGCCCAGCCACCAAACTGGGGCAGAAAATTTTCTTTGTTTGTCTATTTTGTTGCAGTCAGGAGCCCACCTGGAGAACAAGGGAATACTTTTCAAGCGTCAGCAATCGGGAGCCCGCCTGGAGAATAGAGGCACATACTTCAAGTTTTAGCGGTCAAGCATCACTCGGAGAAAGGGCAAAACACTTTAGAATGCGATTCAAGTCAGCAACAAAAGAGGCTTGCGGGAAGAATGCAAGTCAACAGTCCGAGATGATCAACAAAAGTTAGTCATGATCTGAGAAAAAAGAGAAATCCAAGAAGTGAATCCAAATATAGAAGTTGATGAAAGATGTGCGCTTCTCAAGACATGGTTGAGGTCACAAGCACTACATGTCCGGTCTTGGTCCGAAAAGCTAAGGAAGAACGAGCTAGCACCTGCAACTACCAAGTGTCAAGGTTCAAATCCAAAGTCTTCATGAAGAACCATTCAAGACTCAAGATCAAGCTTCAGAAGACTTATAGATAGGAATCTTGTAACTCATAGGTGACAGGCTTAAATAGTCTTTTTCATCTTTTGATTTTGATGTAATAATAGGACCGCGGACCGGAACCTCGGTAGAATGGCACCTCGACCGGCTCTTCACCTCGGCATACTCTACCATCTCACTCACTTCTGAACTACACTGATCTGATTCCTTTATAGCCAAGGATATGTAGGCAACCTCTGAAGCAAGGTTCGGTCAAATCTTTCAAAAATGCCTCCCACGGAGTATTCGAACGGGCAAAAATCGCTTGTATCCGCTCACTTTGTCTTTGCACGAAAACTCTTCGTGTTTCCGGGCAAAGAGGGGCAGCTGTGAGCACGTGATTTTTGCCCAATATGAAAATAACTCCTAAAAATAAACAAAAATAATTTTTATTTATTTTTAGGTGTTTTTATTTATTTAGTTGAATTTCAAAAAATTTTAACATTTTTAAAATCATAGAAAAATAATAAAAGTGTCACATTTTAATTTCATGCCACCTTAGGTTCAATTGGTATTTAGGAATTACTTACATTGAGTTAATTGTGTTATTAATCAAAAAATCACAAAAAAAAATTGATCATAGTTAGATAATTAGATTAATTTTAAAATTTGAATAAATTTAGGAATTTAGTTTAGGTTTTTAATTAATTAAAGAAAGAAAAGAATAACAAAAAGAAGAGGGAAGTGAAAAGGCTTGGTCTTAAATTCAATTTGGCCAAACATTTGAAAAGCCCAAATTTTCCCCCCAAAAGACCTTCCCCAAAAATATTTTCCACCCCAAAACATCTTCCCCAAAAATTTTTCCCCCCCAAAACTACTCCCCCACCCCATCACATTAAAAACACCCCACACACACCCTAAATAGAGGGGGGATGCCTGAAACGAACAGGGGAATAATGCCTAAAAAATCTGAGAACGCCTACAAACAATAGACCCCTCATCAAACCATCTTTTTCAACAAGTCGAGCAGGCAAAAAATCAAGGGAGCAACTGCCGGAAACCAGTCCAAAAACGACTTTCCTCTCCATCGCCACATTTTTCTTCTGCAACTCGCTGGTGACGAGCTCCTCTGTTTCCAGCCAGCGCCGGCTGCTGTCGAACACCATAAATACCGGCGCAACCTCTGCACACCAAAATCGTCCTTCACCATCCCACGATCTTAACTCCATCACCTCACACCACAACTTGCTGGAAACCCGCAGCAATAACTACCATAATTGGCCAAAAATTCAGCAGAAACTTTGAGCATGAAACTGAGATGGATGTGACCTGAGTCGTTGTTCGACGTTGGTTCCAATTCGATCCTTGTTGTCGTTCGAGGTTGAAAAGCACAGTGAAGTTTTGATTTCCAGTCCATCGAGGGTCAGTAACTTTCCGGTCGAGGTCAGTGTTGAGTCTCAGATTCATGTAAAGTTTCGTTTTGGCCTCACTCTTGACTGATATAGAACTTCTGAATTTCATAATGCATGTTGAATGAAGTAATGTTGTTAATGAGCATTTTGAGTTGATCTGCTTCATTTTTCATGAATGTTTGTTTTATAATAACGTATATCATCAGTAGTATATGCCTTAACTACTGATGTTTGATTGTTCCTGTGAACTAGCTTTCATTGTGTGGAATTTCAGATATATATTTACAGCACATAGTGCTATGCATATATGCATAAAATGTTCAGCTGGTCCTTTTTTTTCGTAAGAGCATGTAAAGCAGATAGAAATGACTTGATGTTGGAGGTGATATTACATATTGGAATGCTCTTGTACATGCCATAACCAATGTTTTGTGTTGATTCGTATAAGACCTATTGTTGCATCCATGTGTTTATTTTCACCTTAAGTTAGTGTCGAGTTTATTGTTTGTTGTATTGCCGAGTTTCCATCTCCAGATTTCTTGTTCCTCGATTAACTTTAAGTTGTTTTGGAAAGCTTTACTGTCGAGCAAACTGCTTAAAGGTCCTCTCTCTCTCTCTTTATTATGTTTATTATCTTGCTAGTATAATCCTTTGGTGTGATATTTTTGTTTTTTTCTTACGATGGAATGCATGAGATGTAGTTTATTAGTTCCTTTTAATTTGTTATTTTGGCCTTATCTCAATGTAGCTTCCACGCTCAATTCATATGTTGCTAAGTAATGTGATTATTTTTGTGATAGTCATCCACGACTTTGGTTGAATTTTGATCTTGTTAATTAGTCAAGTATATTTGAATAAATAATTTGGGGTTGGATATAGGTTTGAACTTGGTTGACATTAATAGTTAGGGCCTCAAGGATTTAGCTTGGAATTTCATTTAGAATAAATTGAGGCGTGCCGTGTCGAACAAAATTCACAGAAATGCACGACCCTCATTTAATTTTCTTTAAATCCTTAGAATTTGAGGCGTGCTATTTAGCAAACTTCCATGCCCCTCGCAAAGTTCAAAACGCGTAGTTTCTTTAGGCAGGTTCTTTAATAATCTTACCTTCCTAAACTCGGTGCACATTTATATGACCCAAATCCAAATCCCAACAAAGTTGAAATATGTTGACAACCACGGGTGCACTGGTGCGACGTGGTTCGAGATGCATTTTCACAACGTTGCAATTCTTATTAAAATAAACAATAAAAGCAGGTTACTAATAAAAGGCACATGATTTAGAACATGTTTTGAAATTAGATAAAAGCAAATACAACAGTTGAGCGACCATTATAGAACCACGGAATCCGGGAATGCCTAACACCTTCTCCCGGGTTAACAAAATTTCTTACTCGGATTTCTGGTTCGCGGACTGTTAACAGAGTCATAATTTCCTCGGTTCGGGATTCAATCGGTGAATTAGGACACCATTAATCTCCTAAGTGGCGACTCTAAAATTTAATAATAAATTCCGTTTCGATTGTCCTTTAATTGGAAAAACTCCTTTACGCCCTCACGGGCGGGAGTAGGTGAAAAAAGGAGGTGTGACAAATATAACTCTTGAAATTCCTTCTACACGTATGTATGCGCACATGAGAGCTCAGTATTATATGTGCCTTGCTGGCTTGTGATTCCCTGATCGAGGGGCGAGAGGTAATCATTGTGAGTATATCGGGCCAGTCTGGAGGATTTGAGGCCAGATCCTTGCCTATGGCTTGAGCACCGAGGTGCTGATTGTGTGAGCAAATGTTTTGAACTTATATGTTCGGTATTGTCCCTATTAGCTGGAATGGCGGTTTGGTATTCATGTGATGAGTATGTTAGTACTGCAAGATGTATCTATATGACTTGGTAGTGACGAAGAAGTCTGCTGGATAACAAATGAACTATCAAGTGATTTGATTCCTATTGCGATTCGATGTGTATCCCGAATATGGGCACGTGAAGAATATTTTTGTGTCTCCTAGTTGGGGAGGGTAGTGCATTACATATGGCAGTATGAGTTAAGCCCCAGGAAGACTAAATGACTGTGTAACGTATATGATGGTGGAAGGCATGCTGAAATACTAAATTGAGGCGATGCAGGTGGGTTATAACTTGCGGAGTGTTCTTGAGTGGTATGACCCTTATGTGTCCGTTAGAAGATCCCATGTGTAATTGAAAGGTACGTGTTGTAATTTGAAAATTTGGGTCGCTTAAAGAGTGGACTCAGCTGATGTGGGGATGAATGCGAGGTTTATAGAGGATTTCAGTACCAGATGATCTGTGTTTTCATAAACTAGTAGATGATTTGAGTTTAATCTCACTATAACATTGTGGCATCATTAGAGTAAAAGTATTATGGGTTATTGAATATGCCCTGACAGATGGCTTCGAGCCAAGTTGAGGAGGTTGATGTTGATTAGCTGATCGCACTGTTATGTGCTATGTTGGTTCCGTTTCGAGGTATGCTAGCAGATCAGTCCTGGTTATAGAAAATGAGCCGAGTATGGCACGAGTGAAGCAAAATTTTGATAAAGGTTATATGGTGCTTCATAGATGTGAGGAAATAATATGATGTCTTGAGTTATTGTTGATAAAGAATGCTTAGTCTATAGAGAAGGAAGATGTTTGTTTGTATTGGAATGAGATCATATTCTGCGATGTCAGGGTGCTAATAAGGCACGAGTGGTTCTGTTCGTTAAGTCAGGTAATTTGCAGTTTGAATATGAGCAAATGACTCTCGAGAATGGTTTTAATGTGTTCAAGATTTACATGAGATAGTCAGGTGTCTTAAGGTTGTGTATGTGGTTAGAGATTGTGTTTTTATTGGGAAAGGTCAAGGCTTGTGGTATTTTATGTTGATTATGGGATCCTATGTATCGGTACCTAGAAAGTCAAGGTAACGAATTCAAATTCACAGGAAGTTCTTCAGAGTAAAGTATTCTGGAATGTGGTAGTTCTGGGCACGGTTGAGAGAGTATTTTGTGGCCTATGGGTCTTAGACAGTGTGGTCTTATGTTCGAATCTCCTGTGGTGAGCCTGGATTGAGGCATTGTGATGCTACCGCGAGGGAGAGATATCAAGTTGATGATGAATCAGAAGGGAAATTAGATAGACGGAATAGCTTGATGGTAGACTGAACTGGAATGGTAAAAATATGATTAATTCCTTGTGTGTGTTCGAGGCAATGAGTTCGTACAGGTATTTTACAGCAAAGTTCTTGAGTTCTGACAGCTTGTTTATCTTGGTCTAGTTAGAAGGATTCAGTCCTGATAGTTTAGCTTGTACAAATGGAATTGGCAGAGATGTTCTTGTTGGGTTTTACCATGGTTTGAAGATGAGTATATTTTCTATGGGTATGCGAAGCATGGAGTGTGTAATGATTTTTCTTCTAAATGGGATCAATGAAAGTTCTTGACTAGTTGAGTGCGTCGATGTCTGCGGCGCGAAAGGGAGATAAAAGTTCTCATGTTATCCTAGTGTGGTATGGTATATGCGATATGTTGTGGATGATTGGGATTTGTGTGTGTAAGGTTCGGTTCAGTTCGGAAGGGAAAGTCATTAAATTCTTAAGCAGCACGGGCAGTTGTAAGTGATTAAAGAATCGATCTTCAGATGACTAGGGTGAATGATCCTCATATTACTAAGGAAAATGGTATTGCTAATCATAGTGATTTGATGAGGGTATATGCTACAGAAAAGGGCAATGTGATTAAGTTGATGGCACTTCGGTAGTGTTACGGCATTTTCTTGTTGGATCGACTGCTGATATTTGAGTGTGTTTGATGGCACAGGAGAATTTTAAAATATCTTTCAGGGAATGATTGGGGACTCAAGATGTGATATGTATTCATATTGCGGGATTTGGGATCAAGTAAAGTGATTCGTGTGCTATATGGAGTTGGAGACTGGGAGTTATCAAGTTCACACTGTGTAGCAGTTGTGGATCGTGTGTATTGGTAGCGTTAGCGGCTATTGGGATTTGGGAGCCTGAGTAGATCTTTCTTTGCTTGATATATTAGATTTTGGATATGATACTGGGGTGTAGACTGAGTGTCTCAGTGTTGGGTTATTCTAGACTATTGAGCTATGGGTTATGTCGAAAAATGCCACAGGTTGCATGGCGGAGTGCGTCAAGTTATATTCTAGCAGAGTGGTTGTATTCCAAAGACTAGCGGACGGCTGGGAAGGATTGCTTTTCTTAATTGGGCCTTCGTGGCGGATGTCAGTGCAGAGGTTTCTACCATTGATTTAGTTCCGGTATTAAGGGACTTTTTTGGATGCGTTTCTTGTGGTCGGGCATGTCGCCGGGCGAGATTGTGGATTTCGGTATTTATTTGGTGCCGGCACCATATCGTACGGCTCCGGCAGGAGTTATAGTAGTGGAAGGAGCAGCTTCAGGCTTCTTGATATTGAGTTCGTTGGCAGGCCGAGGTGGCTATATATTTAGCTTAGAGTTAGCTTGGTTGGCCCAGAGTTGTATTGTTGAGGGATAGGTCGATTAGATCGTTCTTGAGCTTGTTAGTGATCTGGGGAGATCTATGAGTTGCTCTTCTATGCTATGAGACATTATGATTAGTTGGATATGGGCACATGTGGTGCGGTTCTATTGAGGATTCATAGAGAAAGGCGAGCGGGAAGAGTAATTGAGTATTGCTGGGTAAATGGAGTATTAGTTATGGCCTATCAGGTTGCGTGATGTATGTTATTTGTTTCACTGTGGGTGTAATGAATTGCTTTGGTTTCAGACATCAAATTATGAGTGTCTATTGATTTTGAGCGTAGCGACTTGAGATGTGTCAGGTGCAACAGCGTTGGGTAGGATCGCGCATTTTAGCGAGGCTACGTGGAGTTATGACCTTTCGAGGAGGTTTGAGGTACTTTGTTTCTATGATGTGAGACGGGGTCTTAGCCTTGTGTTATAACGATATTGATGAGCTTGAAGTATAACTCTTTCGTTTGAGTCATTTGTCATGATTAGAGTATGCTCAGACCGTTTCTTATTAGTGCGTGTATTATGCAAGTTGTGGTGTAGGCCTGTATTGAGGTGTTATATCACCAGAGTAGTGTGTTGGATTCGAGGTGATCGTTGGAGTCATTAATGAATGCAAACAAATGTGATTTCAGATTGTTAGAGGATAATATCGAGGTTCGGCCCGAAAATCTATTGTGGTATTAGTCAAGAAGGAAGTGGCTTCGTGTATGGGTGATCTGAGGAATGGTTACGGTTTATCGCATGTTTTATTTATCGTTGGCAGTAAATGAAAGTGTTGGAATAAGACTTTAGCTAATAAGAGGTTTCTATCGGTATTTGGGTACTGTGGGCAACTGCTGTGAATAGAGATTATCATTTCGAGTGTTGGATTGTGTGGTATATTGTATGATTTCACCTGAGGTTGCAGGTGTGGGTTATTACAGCTGGTTCGGTTTTATTCTAGGTATGATTTCCGAAAGTGCAATGTGGTTCTACGGTTTATGGTCTAGATGGACTGTGAAATTTCAGCTGTGTTGTATTATCGGAAGTATGTGAGATAGGGTGACGTGGGATCACCCCGGGTATATGCTTGGTAAGGTCATTCAGCTATTGGTTGGCTTCTAGTACAACTCTGAGTACGCTCGAGGATGAGCCATTGTTTAAGTTGGGGAGGATATGACGACCCGACCCGTCGTCTCATGTGTTACTACTCCGTTTTTTCCGTTTATTGCTTCTTAATATCTCATTATCGGTATGTGGTGTGTGAGAATTCATTTGGATCGGTTTTGATAAGAAATGAGGCACTTAGTCTCTTTAAGGAAGGCTTAAGTTGTAAAAGTCAACCGGACGTTGACTTATGAGTTAGAGGGCTCGGATGTGATTTCCGGCGATTCGGTTAGCTTCGGGAGGTGATTTGTTACTTAGGAGCGCAATCGGAATTGATTTTGGAGGCCGGATGTAGAATTAGGCTTGAATTGGCGAAGTTAGTATTTTGGCGAATTCCGGTTGATGGGTAAGATTTTGATCCGAGGGTCGGAATGGAATTTCGAGAGTTGTTATAGCTTCGTTGGGTGATTTTGAATATGTGTGCAAATTTTCAGGTCATTCGGACATCGTTTGGTTGGTTTTTTGATCGAATACGCATTTTGAAAGTTTTGAAGAAACTTAGGCTTGAATCCGATGTGAATTGATGATTTAGTGTTGTTTGATGTGTGTTGAGGATTGGAACAAGTTTGAATAATGTTTTAGGATGCATTGGTGCCTTTGGCTGAGGTCCCGGTGGCCTCGTGGTGATTTCGAATGGCTAACGGGATGAAATTCAAGTTGAGAGGGTGGCAGATGTTGCTGATATCTGATATTTTCGCTTCTGCGATTCTTGGACCACAGAAGCGGACCCCCTTAAGCGAGGGATCGACCGCAGAAGCGGTGAGGAGGCCTGGGCGCCTGGTTTCGAAGAAGCGCTAGTGTAGCCGTAGAAGCGGAATCGCTTCTTCGATGTTGTGACCGAAGAAGCGGTTTGGTTCGAGGGTTGGATTTCCCTAGAAGCGGAAAGGAAGGTCGCTGAAGCGGTCCCGCAGAAGCGGGGTGGGGACCGCATAAGCGAAATGCTGGGCTGAGTATTTAATATTTCATCCGCGAGCTTATGTCATTTTTCCTCCATTATTGAGTGATTTTGGAGCTTGGGAGAAAAAATTGAGGGATTCAAGGAGAATCGATTGGAGGTAAGAGTTTTTAACCTAAAACTCGTTTTTATTGTGAAATCTACCTAGAAATTCATGGAATTAAGCCTAAAATTGATGAATTAGGGCTTGGAATTTTGAGAATTTAAATTGGGATTTGAGGGAGCATTTGGACTCCGATTTTGGTAAATTTGATATGTATGGACTCGTGGCGAGATGATGAATCCGGTGATGTGAGTTTTGTAATTTTTTGAGAAGTGGGCCCGGAGATCGGGTTTTGCTAGTTTCGAGATTTTTGCTATATTTTGATTGTTTTCTATTGGGTATTGTTCCCTTGGCATAGTGTGATGTATTCGCTCTGATTTTGGTTAGATTCGACGCGCGTGGACGCCGGTTTGAGGGGCAAAGGCGTCGCGGGCTAGAGATTTCGCCGGTTCGAGGTGAGTAATACTTGCAAATGATATCCTGAAGGTTTGAAACCCCGGATTTGCACATCATAGTAATGTATTGAGGTGACTTGCACGCCAGATACGAGCGTAGGGTAGATCACCATTGGGGATTACAACTTGGTCCGTCCCGGTTGTTGATTTTTACCGCGTATTTGACTGAACTACTTGTTATCATCTTAATTTGGACGCATTGCCATGTTTTGGGCTTTGTGCCAATTATTTGAATCCTTTAGGGATTATTATCACTGTTTCCATGATACTTAGCATGTTAAATGATTTCGGTCCTAAGTTAAACACTGTTTTGAAATGTCCAGATATACTTCTAAGGTTTTAAAACTTAAACTACATATTTTTAACGTTCGGAACTGAGAACTATTATTTGAATATTGCCCTGTGGATTATGTGCATTTTTGGAATGAGCATGGATCGGGTTGCGCACCGCAGCAGTGTTATATGTGCATTTCTGGACTGAAAAATGGATCGGGTTGCACGCCACAGCGGTGTGATATTGATATTGCGCTTGGGATGTAGGAGCCCCTCCGGAGTCTGAACCCCCACAGTGAGCGCGGGTACCCAAACGGATCAGGCTGCGCGCCGCAACGGTCATATGCATTGCATTGCATTCATGCATTGGTTCCTGTTTGTACTACGTGTCGTGAAACTCAGCACTCTCATTTCATTGGCATCCATGCTACTTCGTGCATTGTTTACCAGATACCCTGGTGTTATTTGTTGGTGGAGTGCTGTGTCCGAGGGGCTGACTTATGTGCTGACTTGCACTATCTGATATCGCATTCATATGCTTGATTGTTGGAAAAAGATATTTTCAAAAGAGGTTTTTAAACTGAACCAAATATTTTCAAAAGGATTTTCACGGTTTTACTGTTTTCTCAAAGGGTCGTACTGTCCTATATAGCATGATGGAGTGCTCTTACGTGATTTCTTGCCGCTCAGTTATTATTTACTCTTATTACTCATTGAGTTGGAGTACTCACTTTAATCCCTGTACCTCGCATGCAATTGCAGGTATTGTTCACCCGGAAGCGGGTTAATAGTTGATTGAAGGTATTGCTACTGTAGTTGGGAAAGGTGACCGCAGACGTTCGCGGCACCGGACTTTATCTTTTGATTCCAAATTTTATTTTGTATATTATTATTGGCCCAGTAGTTGTGTTCGGTCTTCTTTAGATGCTCGTGACTTGTGACACCCCGGTTGGGCCATGTTGGGTGGTAAATATCAGTTATTAATGCTATTAATTCGTATTATTCATTCATTTATGTTTATTAACTGTTAAAAGGGGCATTGTTGTTCTGTTGGCTGGCCTTGTCTTCAAGAGAGGTGTCATAACGACTGAGTTTGGGAATTGGGTCGTGACAGTAAGTGTCAAGCCGACCTCTCATCTTTACTTCTTCGAGATTAGACGGCATACTTACTGGGTACATATTATTTATGTACTCATACTACACTTTTGTACTTAATTGTACATGATCTGAGGCAGGTGTATTTGGCTATCAGTCTGGTGCGTATCCCTGAGCAGACCAGAGACTTATATGATGAGCTGTTTCTCTTTCATGTCGTTCAGCAGCCTAAAGAAGTCTTTGTTATGTATTTTGCTGTCTATTCTATTTCGTGCAGTCGGATAGTGTGATTCTTTTGTATATTCTACTAGTTGCCCACAGCTTGTGACATTAGGTCTTGGCACACGCATTAGTAGATCGACGGTATCATTTTTGGGGTTGTATGATTATTATGACTTTATTAATCATTTCTGATATTATTTCGACTTAAAGAATTATTTCAACTATTTCAGGGTAAAGGTAAATGAAAGTTTATTTAGTAACTTCCGCGTTGGCTTGTCCGGCAATGACGTTGGGTTCCATCACGACCTATTCTCGGAAATGGGTCATGACACCCCACCCTACCCCCAAAGGTATAGTTACTCTCATGGAAAAACACTTTTCAAACTTCTTCTGGGGATCTATCAATGGGACAAACAAATATCACTGGAGTTCTTGGCACAATATGTGTCTTCCAAAAGACAAAGGTGCCATTGAGATAAGGAAGATGCAAGATTTGATTAAAATATTTAATATTAAAAGCCGGTGGAGGTTAAAAATACAGAATTCTCTATGGACAACCTTTCTCAGAGCTAAGTATTGTAAAAGATTTCACCCGGTGAGTAAAGTTCTTACCTCGGCAGATTTGCATAGTTGGAAAAACCTTTTGAAGACCATGAGCAAAGTTGAAATGCACATTAAATGGAACATAAAAAATAGTTCATCCAGCTTCTGGTGGGATAATTGGACTGGTGAAGGCCCTCTAGCTCACCAGGTTCAAGGTATCAAAAAATCGGCCAATTTCACTTATAAAATTGATATAGGTTAGGATACGGAAGATGACTTCCCTATTTGGACCTTATAATATGATGGTAATATTTCAAAGAAAACTGCTTGCCATCTAATTAGATAAAAAAATAGAAAAAACATTTTATAAAGAAAGTTTGGCATTACTCTATTCCTTTTAAAGTCTTTCCTAACTTGGAGAATTATCAAAAGAAAATTGCCTTTTGATGACATGATTAGTAGGTGTGGTACTAACATAGCTTCGAGATGTGCTTGTTATAGTGTCCCGCAGGTGGAATTTATGCAACATGTTTTTATGGAAAGCGAAGCTGCTATACACATATGAAAGGAAATAGAGAACCCGCTAGGAATTATGCATCCAAAAGCCCTTGTTCGCGGTTTTCAAGAATTGGTGAAATGAAAAAACAAAAAATAAAATCCATGGCCTTATCCTACAAGTTACACCAACTGTTATATGCTGGGAGATTTGGAAACAAAGAAGCTCATGCAGATATGGCAGGCGAAAGAAATTCCAACTCAACTGCATGAAATGTGAAATTATATGGAACATCAACTACATAATATCCAAATTAATGCCAAATGGAGAGGCCCAACAATATTGGCCTACCCGATGCTGCAGAATTGAAAAGCTAAGGCATGTCCAAACGTGGAAGCAAATTCAATGGCATCCTCTCCTATATGGCAAAGTCAAAGTTGACACACATGGTAGTTACATAAAGGAAAGCGGAAAGCTGGCATTGGAGGAATAATCAGAGATAGGGATGGTAATTGTAACGACCCAATCGGTCGTTTTGAGTACTAGCTCTCCATTCAGTAGTCAGAGGCCACGAACAGATTCAGTCTACGTATTATAACTTGTGCGCGTGGTCGGAATTGAATTTCGGAAAGTCCAGAGTGTATTTGAAAAGAGAATTCTTATTTCGGAAGCTTAAAGTTGAAAGAATAAACTAGGATTGGAATTTTGAGTAAACGACCTCGGAATTGGGATCTGAAGGTTCCAGTAGGTTCGTATGATGATTTCGGACTTGGGCGTATGCCCGGATTGGGTTTTGGATAACCCGGAAACGTTTTGGCGCCTATTGTGGAAGTTAGCAATTTGGAAGAAATTTCTTAAGTTTGGCTTGAAGTGTATTTCAGTGCTATCGATGTCCGTTTAGGATTCTGTGTCTGGGAATAGCTCCGTATTGTGATTCTAGAGTTGGAAGCGCGATCGGAAGTGAATTCGGAGGCCCGTAGATCATTTTGAAGCCATTTGGCTAAAGATAGAAATTTGAAGGTTTTTGAGAAGTTTGACCGGAAATGAACTTTTTGGTATCGGGGTCAGAATCTGATTCCAGAAGTTGAAGTAGGTCCATAATGTCAAATATGACTTCTATGCAAAATTTGAGGGCAGTCGGACATGATTTGATAGGTTTAAACATCGGAAGTAGAAGTTGGAAAATTCAAAGTTCATAAAGCCTGGATTGGGGGTCGATTGATGATTCTAGCATTGTTTGATGTGATTTGAGGCCTCGAGCAAGTCCATAATGTGTTTTGAGATTGGTTGGTATGATTGGTTGGGGTCCCGGGGGCCTCGGGTGGATTCCGGGGGGCTAACGGAACAAATTTGGAAGTTGAAGAATAGCTGAAGGGATCTGGTTGCTGGTATTTCCGCTTCTGCGGAAATGGGACCGCAGAAGCGGCCCCGCAGAAGCGAGGATGAAGCCGCAGAAGCGGTTGAGCGTGAGGGCAGCCAGGACCGCAGAAGCAGCCCTTGATCCGCTGATGCGGAACCGCAGAAGCGGAGAGGGAGACGTAGAAGCGGAATTGACCAAGGGCATGTGGACCGCAGATGCGGTCAAGGTTCCGCAGAAGCGAAATGGGGAGGTCCAATGAAAGCCGCAGAAGCGGCTATTGATCCGCAAAAGCGGGACCGCGGAAGCGGTATTTTCTCCGCATAAGCAGAAGTAGCCTGGAGGCCGAGGGTTATTTTAAAAGTCGGATTTTGGCCATTTCTCTCACATTTTTCATGGCTTGGGCGATTCTTGGAGGATTCAAGAGAGGAGTTCATTCATTAATGATAAGGTAAGCTAATCCTACCTATTATGAGTTAAATACATTGATCATGTATGGATTTTAGCATGTAAATAGGTAGAAAATTGAGGATTAGATGAAGACCTAGAAAATTAGTATTCTTGAATTTTGACCACGATTTTGAGTATGAAATTAAGAGAAAATTATATATTTGAGTTCCTAAGGTCATGAGCAAAGTTTAACTTCGAAAAATTTCAGATTTCGGGCACATGGGCCCGAGGGCATTTTTGTCAACTTTTCGTTCGGGTTATGAATTTGTTATAAATTAAGTTGTAATGTATAATTGAGCATATATTAATGGATTTATATGATCGTTGGCTAGTTTTGGAGCATTGTGCATTGGTTTAAGTCTTCAGAAGAATGTAGAAATGCCGGTTATGAGTCTTCGGAGCGAGGTGAGTCTTCTTTCTAATCTTGTGAGGGGGAATTGATCCCATAGGTGAGTTAAATTGGTTATGTGCTCCTATTTGTGGGGGCTACGTACGCACGAGGTGACGAGAGTCCGTGCGTAGCTACTATTATACTATTGTCCGGGTAGTCTAGGATCCAAAAGCATGTTATATTTGAATTAATTGTGAACCCATTGATGGTTTGAATTGCTTAAATCACATTAAATTAATAAATGGATTTCTAAAAAGACTTAAGCTTCATTTTCTCAAATTATTAAAGAGAATTGGTTTTTCTTGTATAATTGCCCCATGTTTATTTCTTGACTGACTGACTGTCTGTGTATGTTTATTTTGGAACGGGCCGAACGCCTCGGCAGATTAATAGATGCATCTATAGGCTCGTCGTCGACCTTCGGTAAGTGCACATTTATTTCTATTGGATCGGTTCGTCGTCTCGGTGTGATTTGCACATGCTTGTGTTGCTGCCTGAACTTAATTAAGTTAACATTGCCCTTTTATGGCTTAAAAATATTTGGATTATATTTAAAGAGAAATTCTAGAAATTTCCTATGAAAGAATTACATGTTTACTTGATTTCCTCTATCTGGATTAAATCATGCTTATAAAATAAATCAATTATTTAATATATAAATATTAAGGATGAATAATTATTGGACCATTAGAGAGTGTCAGAGTTAACCATCTCGTCTCTACCCTTTCGGGATTAGGCGGGATACTCACTGAGTACACGTTGATTATGTACTCATACTACACTTATGTGCCTGTAGCAGCCTACTGGACGTAGCAGCATGAATGACTCTGAGACTAGCTGAGCTGCATTGTTCGAGACGACCCGCAGCTAGTGTAGTTCCTCCAAGTATTTTTCTTATTATTTATTCCCTGTCCAATGTATTTTGGACATATGTTGTATTTTATTTTCCATTTCGATAGTTGCTCATGCACTTGTGACACCGGGTTTCTGGGATGGTTTCAAAGGAATTGTACTGATCATTTATTGTTTAATTTGAATTGAAGTAACAATTGTTTTTAAATTATGAAAAATAGAAGGAGAAACCTTGAAGTTTCAAAAGTATTAAAAGAGGATTAATTGATAATTTAGTTGGCTTGCTTGACAGAGGTGTCCGGCGCCATCACGATCCTTAGTGGATTTTGGGTCGTGTCAGTAATTGTATCATGGCTTTTGCAATGTAAGTTAATTATGATAGTCACAACATGGCTGAAGCTTTAGTTGCAGAGTTCGGGGGGAAAATGGTGCAACCAGTTAGGTTTCACTAATTTTGTTCTCGAGCTCGATTCAACTATCATAGTTAACATGATCAATCAAAATGGAAACAAGAACATGAAACTAAAGATTGTGGTAGATATATAGAATTACAAAAGTGGTCCAAGATACAAATGCGACAGTTCAGCACTGTTATAGAGAAGGCAACCAAGTAGATGATGCTTTAGCTAAAATTGCCTCCATTTCCAGTACGAGATTGATCTGCCAATCCTTCGAACAACTACCCAAAGAAGCTAAAGGCCCATTCATCATGGATAAATGGCAAATGCCTAGTATTAGAACAAAATATGAGAAGAGCAATTTTTTTGTTAGGTGATTTGGATGTAAACATAGTTAGTGACAGTAGAGAGACATGTCTATACCTCTACTGTCTTTTTGGGTGATAAAAATCACCATGTTGTATTGTATTTCTGAGGTAAGGCTTAGCCCCCCCCCCCCCCCCCCCCCCCCCCTCCCGCACTGATAATTATTTGTAATACAACACCCAGATCTCTGTCGGGGGAGCTTTACATAAAATAAAATAAAAAAGTATTGCATAATTTCTAAAAGAATTATTTGTTTACAAAAATACTCCCATAACTAATCTTTCACTTTATCTTTTTAAAAGAAATATATGTTGAGAAATATTTTTATGCGAAAAAAGTTTTAAAAAATTTATTTGATTTGTTTGCCAACAAAAATACCCTCAAAGACGTTGCATTAATATGGTAGCATATTTTAATTAAGCATAAATTTTAAAGAATAATTTTGTCTTTAACTAAGCTAATGCACGCATTAAAACTCACTACAGTTAATACCACAGTTTCTCATGCGTTGGTTATGCATGCATAACTAATGCATAAATTCAAAAAGTGTACCAAACAATATATTATTAATACATAAAGTTAATGCATCTATTATTTTATGTAATGCATCCTATCAAACGACCTCTAAGAGTATACATAATTTTCCCTCTATTATTACAGGTAATCTTCCATTAAAAGTGAGATGTGTAATCTTAAAAATAATATAAATTAATACTTGCTACAACATGTAACTGTAGCCAGCGAGTGTCAAAATTAAACTCTTTTGATATCTTACACGTGAACTTTATGATACACAGATCGGCCGGCTCTAAGGTTATCACAAGTAACCTTAAGCACCAAAATTTGGAAGGCCCATTTTTTTAGAAATAATAGGTTTGGAGATATTTAAAAAAATAATATCTAATATTTTTAGTACAAACGTAGGATTTTTTTGTAATAGTTGCCTCAAAGAAAATAAATTTTTTTAAAATTATAATTGATAAAATCTTACATAAGACCACCAATGTTTCAAGAAAAATTTGAAAGAAACTATTAGAGAAAATCAAATATAAAAAATTATTAATAATTTTGCATCTCAAAAAACTAGAAAAACAGACTTCAAATAAAAATATATACTATAACATGATTCTTCTAAATATTTAGGCCTCACATTAGATTTTGGCTTTAAGCTACACATGTATTTGAGCCGCCCTGGATTGTAGTGTCTAACTAGATAAACAATGAGTTAATATTTGTAAAATAATTCAATCGTAAGGCATACCCAAAGTGACGATAGACTCCTCGACCCCAAATTATGGATTGTATATAATTTTCAATCGTTTTTCATGTGTTTGTATTTTATATGATCATACAAGACTCGACTTGGTTTAATGAATTAACATCATGTTGAATCTCTCTTAAAGCCTGGTCTTGCCTTCTTCGCCCTCTTGGACCATGGAAGTTAACGAGGTAACAGTTCATATAAGATTTTCTGCCAATTTTTTTTTATACTATCAGTCATCTAATAATATTACAAGTTATCATTCATAAAAAAAATGAGACTAGTAATGTGTAAAATAAAGTACGCTGCCTGATAAAAGGTTAAATTACAATAATGTGTAAAAGTTGTTTATATAGTTAGTATATACAAGTTAGATCCTCTTTTTTTTTCATCTTACATGTAACGTTTTTATTTCTATACATCGACGCTGTAAAATACTTGCACAATCAAAACAGATAATTCAAAATACTTACCACGAGTTAGGTAAGTAGTTATTGATGTTCAACATTCAAAACTTGCTTTTATAGCAGAAAACATCCTCGTCTTGAGATCCATTCTCTTTCTCCACATAGATGTACTCCTTAAATTACCTCCATATTGTCTTATGAATTAGGGTACCATTAAATTGTTAAATAGGAGGAGTAACCCATAGATGATTGAAGTGGAGATCTCTGATTAAGGTTATCCAAATCACCCATCACACCATTAATTGCTCGAGATTAAAGAGTACCAATTCGAATTTGGATCTTGACATGTCGGTGGTTTTTAACCGTTGGCATTTTGCCAGAAAGTTGGTGGGTTTATCATGAATTAGGTCGGGGTGGCTGGTGGTTTCAGGATCCCGTAGAAAATGCTTCTTCTATGCCTCGGGTATTAGCCACAGCTCGTATTCATTCAGTAATTCTAAGGAGAAATCAGTCCTAAAAGACGGTCAAAACTACTAGGCATTGTTTGCTTAAAAACCATAAAAAATGTACAAATGACTTTACACAACTTACAATATATGAATATAAACAAGACATTTACCCAAAAGAGATATACTAATTAGTAGCTTACACAGCTATAAACAGGCCATTTCCCCAAAAGATCATGTGGATCAGCTTACACAGCTTCAAATATATAAAATACTGTTTCCCCAAAAGAGATACTGATAAGTCTTGATTATACACAAATAAACTTACCATTTACCTATTAACAGAGCTTGATGTTGCACAAAAATACAGCATATGACATCTACTCCGCAGCAGATTTTTCTTCAAGACATAGTTGGAGGTGATATTAGAACACAAGTCCTCATGGCTTAAAGCCGGAGACGGCCCCATTTAACGTCAGATCTTCACCTTCTTGCACTAAATCTTGCATCAACTGAGAGCAGTTTAACATGGTCAACATACAAGTGAAGGAAGAAGATCGACAGTTCGACAGAAATATAGATTAAAAAAAAGGGCAAAGGACAGCCCGGTACACTAAGCTCCCGCTATGCGCGGGGTCCGGGGAAGTGCCGGACCACGAGGGTCTATTTTATGTAGCCTTACCCTGCATTTCTGCAAGAGGTCGTTTCCACACCTCGAACCCCTGACCTCCTGATCACATGGCAACAACTTTACCAATTACGCCAAGGCTCCCCTTTGATAGAAATACAAATATTTATAATTTTGTTGTTGAATTTGTGTTAGTGTACCTTCCAATCATTGTAATCATATCTCAGGATAAACTGGTGGCGTGCAACTTCAAAACGTGCATTGCTCCGTGGAACTGGAGAATTGGTTCATCTTATACTCATATTACAGATACAAACAGAATCACAGAAAACTACAAAAGAACAGATGATGTGCATTTGGTCTAATGTCTTAATAGAGTATCTCATAAAGAATAGTAGAGTGATTACCTATCTCGCAAAGAAAACGAGAACCAGTTTCATCACCGGAAATAGCAGCCTCCCCGTTGTGTACTAAAAAGGAAAGTGCAAATAAATTCTCAACAGTATGAGCAAAGGAAGTTCTCCTGAAAAGGAGTTCGTCAAGCATGACACATTTCTTCTCCTTTAAAAGCTCCGATATGGTTGACATATTCTTGTTAACATCAGGTTTGTCTACGGCAGTTTCAGAAGTAACCTGTTATAAAGACCCAGCAAATGATAAATTATTTACCAACCAAACAAAGTAAAACTCAAGTTCTTGTGACATTCTTCCTTTTCCTTAATTCAGTCAAACCTCTCTATAACATACTTGTTTGTTTCAAATACTTTTGCATGTTATATCAAAGTGTTATTCTAGAGAACATATATTACAATATAACATAAAAATTAGTTCCGAAAAAGCTTGCCTTTTATAGTGAAGCACTGTTCTATAACTCAAGTTCTTTGAATAAAGAAAATTAAAAGTGAAGGAAATGACCAATACCAATTTTGGTCGAGTAAGGTAGACCTTCCTCGGAGGCGTTTTTCTATAAATTGCACTCGTGTTTGGATACGAATCATAAACATTAGGTTTCTTATCTCCACTATAAACTACAAGCTTCCTTGGCTTAAATTCAGTTTTCAGAACTCCAAGCCTGAGAAAGAACCAAAAGCAATCACAAATTAAACAAATTTACATTTTCTTGTCTCCTTATTACATGTTAAATGAACGAAAATCTTACATCGTCTTGCAACCTTTGCCTTCCATAAACACAACGGAAACATCAGCTCCAATCTTTTCCCAATTCACAGCTTTTTGTGATTTTGCAAAGATCAATTTTTTTGTTGCTTTCTTCGAACGTCCTTTTTGTAAACCATAGGCTTTAAGCAAAGAGGAGATAAACATAGAAGGTGAGATACTATCATGGGAACGTAGTGCGAGAGATTCCACCACAGTACTGGTAAGTCCGAGCAAGGCCTCTGCATCTGACACTTGCTCTCTTGGCCTTTTAACTGAAAAACCATGTACACACATTATAAAATCACATTTATAGTTTAGGAAGGCATAATTAGCGGGGTTGTGGAGTCAAGAATATAAGGGGATTCAAAAAAAAATACTAGAATGTCACACTTGGATTAATTTGAAGATATGACCTAAAGCTATTTTTAAAACTCCCTTTGCCACTACACTAGAACATTCCCTCGTGTCATGAGGATTCAACGGTTTATATGTGACACAAGGAATTCATTTATACCTATTTGAACAGTATAATTTTTCCGCAAAGGGTTTCAATTGAACCCCTTGTCAACATCCAGCTCAGCTCCGCCCCTGGTTAGTTGGTAAACTGGAGCTTAGTATTATTTTTAAACGGCGTCAACCTAATGAGTATGTGTATTTATAGAATGTGTGTATGTGTGTTTCTACTGTTTTGCCCAGGATAATTTGACCTATTTCTTACTCATTTGTGGCAGTTGAACAATTTGCAGACACACACACAAGGGAGCTCATAAAGTGAAGCACACATATACCATTGCGATACAAACACACACACACACAAGGGAGCTAATAAAGTGAAGCATATATACCATTTTGACACACACACACACAAGGGAGCTAATAAAGTGAAGCATATATACCATTGCGACACACACACACACAAAAGGGAGCTAATAAAGTAAAGCATATATACCATTGGATACACACACACAAGGGAGCTAATAAAGTGAAGCACATATACCATTGTGACACACACACACAGAGGGGAGCTAATAAAGTGAAGCATATATACCATTGCCACACACACACACAGGGGAGCTAATAAAGTGAAGCACATATACCATTGTGATACACACACAGAGAGGGGAGCTAATAAAATGAAGCATATATACCATTGCGGCTAATAAAATGAAGCACACATACCATTGCGGCACGCGTGCAAGGGAGCCAATAAACAGAAGCATATATACCATTGCGACGAGCGCGCGCACACACAAGGGGTGAGCTAATAAAGTGAAGCACATATACCATTGTGACACACACACAAGGGAACCAATAAACTGAAGCATATATACCATTGCGACGCGCGAACACACACAAAAAAAAAAAGAGCTAATAAAGTGAAGCATATATATACCATTGTGATACAAGTCGTCAACGCCAGTCAAGACAATATTGAACTTATTTGACTCTGCAGCTCCTATTTCATCTCTCTTCTCTGCATTTCAACAAAACCCCAAGAAACAAAAAGGTATAAGAATTCATCAACAAACAAAAAAGAGCCTTAAAATTGTAGAATCAATATGTAGCAAAAATAGTTTAAAATACCATCAATAATGGTTCTAATCACAGAGTACTGTGACCGAACACTCCTACGAAGTGAATCAGATTGGTGAGTGAAGTCAGTGAACTCATTGAAACTAACAAGATTGTTTAGCCTTTGTGATAAAGCATCGAATCTACTTAGTTCTTGATCTCTTTTTTCTTTCTCCTGTTTAACTTTCTTAGCTCTAGTTATGGGACTCATGGCTTTACACTTTCTCTCCTACTTTGTTTTTCTTTGTTTGCCTCAAGTCAAGATAACAAATACCATAGGATTTATGATTATGGAAAGCTTTGGAAGTTGAAATGGTGAGAAGCAAAAAGAGCTTTACTGCATTGGGATATGTGGGAGTATGAGTAAGTAAAGAAGGTTAGCTATAGTGTTTTTGAATATTAATCCGAAAAGACTTGTCAAAGTACTCAAATACATTTTCATATCTCTTGCGTTAGCTTTTATGTTTAAGTAGGTATAATTATATAATTAACATGTATAAGGCTTACATAAGTACTCAACTTGCATAACCTTTTTTTTTCAATTAAACATGCGTCAAATGAGTATTTATAGGAAACCGCCTTTCTCTCTCGGTTGAAAGTATGTTTAGTTGAAAAAAAAATTTTGTAAGGTCATCTCCAACCTTTATCCCCAAAATAAAGATTTTTTTATTTTCGGGACAACTTACTCCAACAATTACCCTATTTTTTTCCTCAAATTTTTTTATATTCTTCTCTCTCTTCTATATTATATTATTATCTTTTATTTTTTAATTTCAATTAAACAAATTCTTCCATCTTTTATTTTTATTAATTTGTAATTTTCATAATTAAAATAATTCCATAAAATTTTGAAATTTTTTATATTATTTAATATTTTATAGAATATATAATTATCTCAGAAGCACCACTAGGACGAAAATTTTCTACTTGACGCACACATTCGTTTAATTTTATATTCGCACCTTTCAATTTTAGCAACATCTAATATTTTATATTTGCACCATTCATTTTTTGAGATAATTATATATTTTTTGTTTAATTATAACTTATAATAAAATTAACTTATACTTTTATATAAAAATAATAAATGCACAAAAATTAATTTATCAAAATTATACACCAAAGTTAAGATATAATATGTGACGACCTGACCCGTCGTCTCATGAGTTACCACTCCGTTTCCCTCATTTTATGCTTCTTCATGTTTCATTATCAGTATTTGGTGTGTTATAGTTGATTTGGATTGGTTTTGGTAGAAATGAGGCACTTAATCTCTTTTAAGAAGGCTTAAGTTGGAAAAGTCAACTGGACATTGACTTATGAGTTAGAGGGCTCAGATGTAATTTCCGGTGATTCGTCCGGATCCGAGGGTTGGAATAGAATTCCAAGAGTTGTTGTAGCTTCGTTAGGTGATTTTCGATATGTGTGCAAAATTTCAGGTCATTTGGACGTCGTTTGCTTGGGTTTTTGATCGAGTGCGTGTTTCGGAAAAATTTGAAGAACTTAGGATTTGAATTGATGTAATTTGATGGTTTTAGTGTAAATCGTGGTATTTTGATAATTGGAACAAGTTCGAATAATGTTTTAGGACGTATTGGTATTTTTGATTGAGGTCCCAGGGGCCTCGGGGTGAGTTCGGATGATTAAACATGGAGTTTTGGAATTTGCATGTTGCTAAAGGGCTGCAACTGGTATTTTCGCTTCTGTGAGTCTTGGACCACAGAAGCGGACACGCTTAAGCGATGGATTGACCGTAGAAGTGGTGAAGAGGCCTGGGCACCGGTTTTGCATAAGCGATAGTGTAGCCGCAGAAGCAGTTGGGTTCGAGATTGGAGCTTCCGCAAAAGCGGGAGGAGACCCGTAGGAGCGGAGTCGCAGAAGCGACTTGATGACCACAGAAGCGGTCGTGGCCCTTATTTGAATTTCATCAGAAGCGGATGGGAAATCGCGGAAGCGGTCCCGCATAAGCGGTTAAGGGACCGTAGAAGCGAAAGGGGCTAAGCAGATTTATAATATTTCCTCCGCGAGCTAGGTCTTATTTTCACCATTTTGAGCAACCTTGGGAGCTTTTTGACGAGTATTAAGGAGGTTTTTGACGGGAATTGACTGGAGGTGAGTCTCGTGACCTAGAATCATCATTTTATTGAAGAATCAACCCTTAATTTCAAGGAAATTTGATTAAAAATGGAAGAACTAGGGCTTGACTTTTGAAATGGAAAATTTGGAGTTTGAGGGAGCATTTGAGCTCGGATTTTGGTAAATTTGATATGTATAGACTCGTGGCGAGATGAGGAATCCGGTGATGTAAATTTTATAATTTTTCGAGAAGTGGGCCCGGGGCTCGGGTTTTGCTAATTTTGAGATTCTTGATATTTTTCGATTGTTTTCAATTGGGTATTATTCCCTTAGCATATTGTGATGTATTCGCTCTGATTTTGTTTAGATTCGACGCGCGTGGAGGGAGATTTGAGGAGCAAAGGCGTCGCGAGCTAGAGATTTCACCGGTTCGAGGGGGGATTGTGACGTGGTCCGTCCCGATTGATTAGTTTACCGCGTATTTGACAGGAATTTATTTGTTATCACTGTTGTTTGGGCTGATTGCCGTATTTGGGCTTCGTGCCAATTATTTGAACCCTTCGGGGATTATTTTTACTGTTTTCCTCACTTTTTTGACTTATTACTTGAACTCAGTCATACTGTTTCTCCACTACTTTATAACTCAGCCACTTTTACTCAGATTGAGTCTTAAATGATAATTTGGGATGAGGACTACTATTTTACTAGTGCCCGAGGGGCTTGTGATGATATTCTGACTGAGTGGGGCCGAGGGCCAGATATGAGGATACACTGAGGGATGTGAGGCCTAGGGCCTGGATGTGAGGATTATATATGGAACGGACTGCACGCCGCAGTAGTATATTCTATGGATCGGACTGCACGCCGCAGTATGTATGTATTGGATCGGACTGCACGCCGCAGTGATATAGCGTTTGGGCTGTAGGAGCCCCTCTAGAGTCTGAACCCCCACAGTGAGCGCGGGTACCCATATGGATCGGGCTGCACGCCGCAGCGATCTATGGATTGGGCTGCACGCCGCAGCGATATGTGGATCGAGCTGCACGTCGCAGCGGTTACTATGTGATACTGTCCTGAGAGTGATCTGAGAGAGAGAGCCCGAGGGGCTGAGAGTGCTTTTGAGAGTGAGCCCGAGGAGCTGGTTCAGTTTGAGATATTGCCCGAGGGGAGAACTTTTACGTGCACATTCGGCATACTTCTTTGCTTTTATCCTGTTATACTGTGGTATTTGTGCCCGAGGGGCAGATTTTCTGTGCTAATCAGCACTAACTATTTTGAAACCATTTTCGTAATTATTGAAAAGACCATTTTCAAAAGAGATTTGAACTGAGCCAAAATATTTCTAAAGATTTTACTGATTTCACTATTTTCTCATAAATTGTACCCGACTTGTGTATAGCATGTTGGTTGCTTTACGTGATTTCTTGCTGCTCAGTTATTATTTAGTTTTATTACTCACTGAGTTGGAGTACTCATTTTACTCCCTGCACCTCGCGTGCAGATGCAAGTATTGTTCACTCGGTAGTGGGTTTTTGAGCTGGTTGAAGGTATTGCTATTGTAGTTGAGCAGAGTGACCGCCAGCGTTCACGGCACCGGATTACTTCCTTTGATTCTAAATTTTATTCTGTATATTGTTGGCCCTGTAGTTGTATTTAGACTTCTCTAGATGCTCGTGACTTGTGACACCCCGGTCGGGCTGTATTGGGTTGTAATTACATTAATTAATATCATTAATTCATATTCAACCTATTATATAATTGATTAACTACTTTAAAGTGGTGTTCTGAAATGGTCTGGCTGACCTTGTCTTCACGAGATGCGCCATCACGACCGAAGCGGGGTTTGGGTCGTGACAAGTTGATATCAGAGCCTAGGTTACTAGGTGTCACGAGTCATATGCAGGTTTTGTAGAGTCTCGCGGATCGGTACGGAGACATCTGTATTTATCCTCGAGAGGCTACAGAACCTTTAGGAAAACTTCACATTCTTGAATTCTTATCGTGCGTCCTTGATTCATCTTGAAAAGAAACTCTTGAAATTCCTTCCACGCGTTTGTATGCGCATATTAGCGCTCAGTATCAGATGTGCCTTGATGGCTTGTGACTCTCCGATCAAGGGACGAGATGTAATCTCCGTGAGTTTGATGTTGGGCCAATCTGGAGGACTTGAGATCGGATCTTGCCTATGGCTTGAGCACTGAGGTGCTAATTATGTGAGCAAGTGTTTTGAACTTATATGTTCGGTATTGTCCCTATTAGCTAGAATGGCGGTTGGATATCCATGTGATGAGTATGTTAGTACTGCGAGATGTATCTATGTGACTTGATAGTGACAAAGAAGTCTGCTGGACAGTAGATGAACTGTTAAGTGTTCGTTTCCTATTGTGATTTGATGTGCGGCCCGAGTATGGGCGTGTGAAGAATATTTTCGTGTCTCCTAGTTGGGGAGTGAAGTGCATTACATGTGGCGGTATGAGTTCAAACCCAGGAAGACTAAATGACTGTGTAATATGTATGATGGTGAAAGGTATGCTGAAATACTAAATTGAGGCGAAGCAGGTGGGTTATCTCTTGCGGAGTGTTCTTAAGTGGTATGATCTTTATGTGTATGTTAGAAGATCTCATATGTAATTGAAGGGTACGTGTTGAAATTTGAAAATTCGGGTCGCTTAAGAGAGTGAACTCAACTGACGTGGGGATGAATGCGAGATTTGCAGAGGATTACAGTACAAGATGATCTGTGTTTTCACAAATTTGTAAATGATTTGAGTTTAATCTCACTATGGTATTGTGGCATCATTAGAGTAAAAGTGTTGTGAGTTGTTGAGTGTGTCTTGATATATGGCTTCGATCCAAGTTGAGGAGTTTGATATTAACTGGCTAATTGTATGGTCATGTGCTATGTTGGCTTCAGTTGGAGCGTGCGGGTGAGTCAGCTATGACTCGAATAAAGGAAAAGGTTATATTCAGTTCCATAGGGCATGATAATCATAGAATGTCTAGAGTTGTTGTTGGTAAAGAATGTTCGGTGCATAGAGCAGGAAGTTTCTTGGTGGTATTGGGATGAGGACCTCATTTTGTGATATCGGAGTGCCAATAAGGCACGAGTGGTTCTGTTCGTTAAGTCAGGTAATTGGTAGTTTGAATGAGAGTGAATGACTTTCGAAAAGGGTTCTAATGTGTTCAAGAGTCCACAGGGAATAATCGGGTATCTTAAAGTTGCATGTGTGGTAAGAAACTGTGTTTTCATCGGAAAGGTCAAGACTCGTGGTATTTTATGCTAATTAAGGGATTTCATGTATCAGTATTCTGGAATGTGGTATTTCTGGGAACATTTGAGAGAGAGGCTTATGGGTCTTAGACAGTGTAGTCTTGTGCTTAGGTCTCGTGTAGTGAGCCTGGGATGAGGAACTGTGGTGCTACAACAAGAGGGAATATCAAGTGGATGATGAACCAGGAGGGAAATTAGATAGATGGAATAGCTTGATAGTAGACCGAATCGGTATGGTAAGGATATGATTAATTCTTTGTATGTGTTTGAGGTAATGAGTTCGTACGGGTATTTTGCAGCAAAGCTCCTGAGTGCTGACAGCTTATCTAGTCTGGTCTAGTTAGAAGGATTCAGTCCTAACAGTTTAGCTTGTGTAAATGGAATTGGGGAAGAATTCTGGTTGGGTTTCACTGTGGTTTGGAGATGTATATATCTTCTATGGGCATGCGAAGCATGGGATGTGTAATGATTTCTTCCAAATGGGATCAGTGGAAGTTGTTGGCTAGATGAGTTACAGTTCAGTCCTGGAAAGAAGTTCATAAAACTCTTAAGTAAAGAGTAGCCTCAAATAACAAAGGAAATAATACTGCTAATTGGAAGTGATTTGACGAGAGTATTTGTCTCGGAAAGGGGTAATGTGACTTAACTGATGATACTTCGGTAGTATTGCAGTGCATTTCTTGTTAGGTAAATTGCTGATATCTAATTTTGTTTGATGGCACAGGGGAAATTTTAGAATATCTTTCGTGGAGTGATTGGGGAACTTGAGGTGTGATATGTATTCATACGACGAAATTCAGGAGCAGGTATGGTGATTTGTGTGCTATATGGAGTTAGAGACTGGAAGTTCTCAGGTAAATACTATGTAGTGGATGTGGATCGTGTGTATTGGTACCGTTTAGCGGCTATTGGGATTTGGAGGCCCGATTGGATCTTTCTTTGCTTGATTAGATTTTGGATATGCTGTTGGGGTGTGGACTGGCTATCTCAGTGTTGGGTTATTCTAGACTATTGTGCTATAGGCTATGCCGGAAAATGCCACGGGTTGAGTGGCGAGGTGCATCGGACTATGTTACAGCAGAGTGGCTTGTATTCCAAAGACCAGCGGAGGGCTGAGGAGGGCTGCTTTTTTTAATTGGGCCTTCGTGATGGATGTCAGTGCGGAGGTTTCTACCATTGGTTCAGTTCCGGTGTTGAGGGACTTTTTGGATGCGTTTCTGTCACGACCCCAAACCCGATCGTGATGGCGCCCAACCCAACGGCTAGGCAAGCCCAACCAAATATACTCTCAACCCGAGCTTAGAGCTCAAAATCATTCATTTTAAGTCATTAACAGTGATATAAACCAAATATGCTGATAGTTATAAAAATATCCCGAAAATCTCACAGAACAACATAACTTCCCAA
>MU747991.1:0-20150 GCA_026770625.1 Nicotiana glauca | reverse complement strand
CAGGGAGTCGAGTGAGTACTTCCAACTCAGCGGTAATAAAAGTAAATAATGCTGAGGAAAAGAAAACCACACAAAGCACTATCTCGTACTATAAAATACAGAATCACATTTTAGATTTCAATACACTTTCATGGTATTCCTCTATAACATATCTAAGTAGATTTTTCACTCTTTTTTTAACATCTCTTCTTTCATTATTAACAGTTCAATACCTGGGTACAACATCAAACAGTGCGAGTATGCACTCAAGTCAGCCCTTTGGGCTCAGCACTCCTTAACAATTTCCACCAGTGTATCTGGTCAACAAGGCAAATAATACATGTATGCCAATAATGTATGAGTGCTAATTGTCATGCCACGTAGTACAAGCAGAAACCAATGTATGAATGCAATGCAATGCACATGACCGCTACGGCGTGTAGCTCGATCCATTTGGGCGTCCGGCGCTCACTGTGGGGGTTCAGACTCCGGAGGGGCTCTNCCAAAATTCCAACTTCGCCAATTCAAGCCTATTTCTACACCGGGCCTCCAAATTCAATTCCGATCGCTCTCCTAAGCCATAAATCATCCCTCGAAGCTATCCTAATCACTAGAATTTACATCCGAGCCTTCTAACCACATAGTCAACTTCCAGTTGACTTTTCTAAAGCAAGCTTCCTTCTACGAGGCTATGAGCCTTATTTTCGACCAAACCAATCCAATTACACCCGATCAACTCAAATACCGATATACAAACATGAAGCATCACAATGAGGGGAAAACGGGGCAGTAACTCACGTGACAACGGGTCGGGTCATCACAGTTTCTTGTGGCTGGGCATGTCACCGGGCGAGGTTGTGGATTTCGATATTGATTTGGTGCCGGGCATCGTATGGTACGGCTCCGGCAGGAGTTATAGTAGTGGAAAGAGCAGCTTCAGGCTCCTTGGTTATGAGTTCGTTGGCAGGCTGATGTGGCTACGTGTTCAGCTCGAGTTGCTATTCTATGTTGTGAGACGTTATGATTTGTTGATTATGGGCACATGTGGTGCGATTCTATTGGGGATTCATAGTGAAAGTCGAGCGGGAAGAGTAATTGGATGTTGCTTGGTAAATGGAGTGTTGGTTATGACCTATCGGGTTGCGTGTCGTATGTCATTTGTTTCACCGTGGGTGTAATAAATTATTTTGATTTCAGACATCAAATTGTGCATGGCTGTCGATTTTGAGCAAAGTGACTTGAGGTGCTTCATGTGTAACAGTGTTTGGATAGGATCGCGCATTGCAGCGATGCTACATGTAGATATAACCTTCCGGGGTAGATTGATATATTCTATTCTATGATGTGAGATGGGGTCTCAGCCTTGTGTTGTGATGGTACTAATGAGCTTGATGTACATCTCTTTCGTGTGAGTCATTTTTTCGTGATTTGAGTATGTTCAGACCGTTTCTTATTGGTGCGCGAATTATGCAAGTTGTGGCTTAGGCCTGTATTGAGGTGTCATATCACCAGAGTGGTGTGTTGGATTTGAGGTGATCGTTGGGGTCACTAATGAATACGAACATATTTGATTTCAGCTTGTTGGAAGGATAATATCGAGGTTCGGCTCGAAAAACTGTTGTGGTATTAGCCAAAAGGGGAGTGGCTTCATGAATGGTTGATCTGAGAAATGGTTACGGTTTGCTGCGTGTTTCATTTATCATTAGCGGTATATGAAAGTGTATGAATAAGACTTTAGCTAAATAAGAGGTTTTCTATCGGTATCTGGTTGTTGTGGGTAACTACTGTGAATAGAAGTTATCGTTTCGAGTGCTTGGATTATGTAGTATATCATATGATTTCACCTGAGGTTGCAGGTATGGGTTATTACAGCTGGTTTGGGATTATTCAAAGTATAGGTGTGAGGTTTTGATCGTATTGATGGTTTCAGAAGTGAAAGGGTAGTTCTATGATTTATGGGCTATACTGGATTGGGTAATTTCAGCTATGTTGTGCTATCGAACCTATATGAGATAGGGTGACGCAGGATTACCCCCGGGTATATGCTTGGTAAGGTTATTCAGCTATTTGTTGGCTTTTACGACAACTCTGGGTACGCTCAAGGAAGAGCGTTGGTTTAAGTTAGGGAGGATGTGACGACCCGACCCGTCGTCTCATGAGTTACCGCTCCGTTTCCCCCATTTTATGCTTCTTCATGTTTCATTATCAGTATTTGGTGTGATATAATTGATTTGGATTGGTTTGGTAGAAATGAGGCACTTAGTCTCTTTTAAGAAGGCTTACGTTGGAAAAGTCAACCGAACGTTGACGTATGAGTTAGAGGGCTCGGATGTGATTTTCGGTGATTTGGTTAGCCTCGGGGGATGATTTGTGACTTAGGAGCATGATCGGAATTGATTTTGGAGGTCCGGTGTAGAATTAGGCTTGAATTGGCGAAGTTAGTATTTTGGCGAATTCCGGTTGATGGGTGAGATTTTGATCCGAGGGTCGGAATGGAATTCCGAGAGTTACTATATCTTCGTTAGGTGATTTTGGATAAGTGTGCAAAATTTTAGGTCATTCGGATGTCGTTTGGTTAGATTTTTGATCGAGTGCGTGTTTCGGAAGAATTTGAAGAACCTAGGATTTGAATTGATGTAATTTGATGGTTTTAGTGTTAATCGTGGTGGTTTGATGATTGGAACAAGTTTGAATAATGTTTTAGGATGTATTGGTGTTTTTGGTTGAGGTCCCGGGGGCCTCGGGGTTAGTTCGGATGATTAAATGGGGAGTTTTGGAATTTGCATGTTGCTGAAGCCTGCTGCAACTAGTATTTTTGATTCTGCGAGTCTTGGACCGCAGAAGCGGACATGCTTAAGTGATGGATTGACCGCAGAAGCGGTGAAGAGGCCTGGGCGTCGGTTTCGCAAAAGCAATAGTGTAGCCGCAGAATCGGCATTGCTTATGCGATGTTGTGACCGCAGAAGCGGTTGGGTTCGAGATTGGAGCTTCCGCAAAAGCGGGAGGAGATCCATAGGAGCAGAGTCGCAGAAGCGACTTGATGACCGGTCGTGGCCTTTATTTAAATTTCTGCATAAGCAAATGGGAAATCGTGGAAGCAGTCCCGCATAAGCCGTTAAGGGACCGCCGAAGCGAAAGGGCTGGGCAGATTTATATTATTTCCTCCGCGAGCTAGGTTTTATTTTCACCTTTTTGAGCAACCTTGGGAGATTTTTGACGAGGATTAAGGAGGGTTTTGACGGGAATTGATTGGAGGTGAGTCTCGTGATCTAGAATCATCATTTTATTGAAGAATCAACCCTTAATTTCATGGAAATTTGATTAAAACGGAAGAACTAGGGCTTGACTTTAGAAATGGCAAACTTGGAGTTTGAGGGAGCATTTGAGCCCTGATTTTGGTAAATTTGATATGTATAGACTCGTGGCGAGATGAGAAATCCGGTAATGTAAATTTTATAATTTTTCGAGAAGTGGGCCCGGGGCTCGGATTTTGCTAATTTTGAGATTCTTGATATTTTTCGATTGTTTTTGATTGGGTATTGTTCCCTTAGCATATTGTGATGTATTCGCTCTGATTTTGGTTAGATTCGACGTGCGTGGAGGCCGATTTGAGGGGCAAAGGTATCGCGAGCTAGAGATTTCACCGGTTCGAGGTGAGTAATGATTGTAAATGATATCCTGAGGGTTTGAAACTCCGGATTGCACATCGTAGTGCTATATTGAAGTGACTTGCGCGCCGGATAGTGGGCGTGGGGTAGAGCACAACTGGGGATATTGACTTGGTCCGTCCCGATTGATTAATTTACTGCGTATTTGACTGGAATTTATTTGCTATCACTGTTGTTTGGGCAGATTGCCGTATTTGGGCTTCGTGCCAATTATTTGAACCCTTCGGAGATTATTTTTACTGTTTTCCTCACTGTTTTGACTTATTACTTGAACTCAGTCATACCTTTTCTCCACTAATTTACAACTCAGCCACTTTTACTTAGATTGAGTCTTAAATGATAATTTAAATGATAATTTGGGCTAAGGACTACTGTTTTACTAGTGCCCGAGGGGCTTGTGATGATATTCTGAATGAGTGGGGGCCGAGGGCCAGATGTGAGGATACACTGAGGGATGTGAGGCCTAGGGCCTAGATGTAAGGATTATATATCGAACGGACTGCACGCCGTAGTAGTATATTTTATGGGTCGGACTGCACGCCGCAGTATGTATGTATTGGATCGGACTGCATGCCGCAGTGATATAGCGCTTGGGCTGTAGGAGCCCCTCTGGAGTCTGCACCCCCACAGTGAGCACGGGTACCCATATGGATCGGGCTGCACGCCACAACGAGCTATGGATTGGGCTGCACGCCGCATCGATATGTGGATCGAGCTGCACGTCATAGCGGTTACTATGTGATACTGTCTTGAGAGTGATCTGAGAGAGAGAGCCCGAGCGGCTGAGAGTGATTTTGAGAGTGAGTCCGAGGAGCTGGTTCAGTTTGACATATTTCCCGAGGGGCAAACTTTTACGTGCACATTCGACATACTTCTTTGCCTTTTTCCTGTTATAATGTGGTATTTGTGCCCGAGGGGTGGATTTTCTGTGCTAATCAGCACTAACTATTTTGAAACCATTTTCATAATTATTGAAAAGACCATTTTCAAAAAAGATTTGAACTGAGCCAAAACATTTCTAAAGATTTCACTGATTTCACTGTTTTCTCAGAAATTGTACCCGGTTTCTGTATAGCATGTTGGTTGCTTTACGTGATTTCTAGATGCTCGGTTATTATTTACTTTTATTACCCACTGAGTTGGAGTACTCACTTTACTCCCTGCACCTCGCGTGCAGATGCAAATATTGTTCACCCGGTAGCGGGTGTTTGAGCTGGTTGAAGGTATTGCTATTGTAGCTGAGCAAAGTGACCGCCAGCGTTTGCGGCACCGGATTACTTCCTTTGGTTCTAAATTTTATTCTGTATATTGTTGGCTCTGTAGTTGTATTTAGACTTCTCTAGATGCTTGTGACTTGTGACACCCCGGTCGGGCTGTATTGGATTGTAATTACATTAATTAATATCATTAATTCATATTCGAATTGTTATATAACTGATTAACTGCTTTAAAGTGGTGTTCTGAAATGGTCTGGCTGGCCTTGTCTTCATGAGAGGCACTATCACTACAGGAGCGGGATTTGGGTCGTGACATAATATTAATATTATATAAATATTACATAAACATAATTAAGTACATATAAATAGATAAATTAAAAGATTAAATAATAAAAAAATAATGAATAGTAATGAGGGGGAGATGAATAGTGTACCTTATATTTGAGGGAACACTATTCATCCCCCATTTTGGGGACAAAAATAGGGGAGGGTTGGAGTTAAATTATCCCAAAAATTGCCCCCATTACGGGGGATGGGGGCAAGGTTGGAGATGGCCTAATCGGTTCAAACTGATTATATTTTTCGGCGCGGAGTATAAATTTATTAAAATTGTAAAAAAAAAAGTAGACTCAAAACCATAATTTTAAAAATATAACTGATTTGAACTAGGGGTGTGCATTCGATTTTGACCCTTATCGATTATCAATTTGTACATATGCTTATCATTATCATTTCAATAAGGTTTCGATTTTTTCGATTTTGATTTATCGATTTTTGGGGCTTATCGATTCGGTTATCAATTACACCAATAAGAAAATTTGCGGGATTCCAAAAAAAGTATATTGCTATATACGCCTAACTAATATGGACAAAAAGAAGCTAAAATAAGACGAACACTGTTTATAACATAAAAATTGTGTCAACAAGCACATGCAACGAAATAAAGTAAGGGATCAAATGTATGCCACTAACACTCCAACGGTATTGAAAAAAAGATATATCATCACGGCAAATTTTGTTTTCCATTAATTTGAACTTCATTCCCTTGAGCTTTACTATCGGAAACAGTCTCACTGTCCTATCGGGGGAGGGGTAAGGCCTGCGTACACATTACCCTTCCCAGACCCCACTATGTGGGATTTTACTGGGTAGTTGTTGTTGTTATTCATTCCCTTGAGCTTTAATATGAACATTCCTTAAATGTGGTAGAGAAAATAATAGGGTTAGGGACTTATGGTAAAGGAAAGAGTACTATAAAATAAGGGGAAAAATTATCTTTTTAGTATATCTTATCGGTTTATCGATAAACCGACAACCGAAGAGGACAAAATCGAAATCGAAATTGATAACTCGATAAGGAAAATTTCGAAATCAAAATCGATATCCATAAATCAATAAACCGATATCGATAAACCGATAACAAATAATCAATTCAATTTAATGATAAACCGATTCAAATGCACACCCCTAGTTTGAACCCATAGAACTTAAATTCTAGATCTGCCTCGGGCCTCACTATCTCCCCAGGTAGAAGTAAAGTGAGCATACACACCATTCTTTCCAGATCCCATTTAAGAAACTTCACTGGTATGTTATTGTTGTTGATGCGACTGATTGTTAATCATACTTATGCCCACGGGCGGCCCTTCCACAAAAGCAACCACTTTACGCCCCGTATTTATGGGGGAGCCATTTTTTGTTACACCTAATAAACTATGTATAAGTTTAAAAAGAGTTTTGTACAGTAAAATTGTTTGATTTATTTCTAACAAGAAAATTGCAATTGAAATGAATATCAAACTCGAATTTCGTAAGAAATGTGTGATATATAGGAAGTAACAAATTGATAATGAAATCTCAAAATCTTTCAAAGAGTCTTTTAGAGTTGATTACTTTTATACATAATAGACAATGTTATTTTTTCACTTCAAAATAGATTTGGACAATTCGAAGCATATGAAAATATTTTTGGTTTTCTATTTAGCAATACAAACTAAGATCACTAGATATTGAAAATTTGAAAACATATTGCCTTAATTGAGAATGTTCCTTAAAACGTAGTAATAATCGATTCGATATTGATGGTTTAGATTTATTTTCTGAATAAAAAGTATTTAGAAAAATAGTACAATTAGAAGATAACAGTTTAATTAATACACTTAATAAATTAAAAAGATTTAATTCTTTTTCAAATACATAAATTGCTTATGGAATAATGTTAATAACTCATGTTATCATTGCTTCAACGGAAAGAAGTTTTTAAAATTCAAATTGATGAAATCTTACCTAAGAACAACAATGGCACAAGAAAGATTAAATGGATTAGTTATATTGTCAATTGAGAATTATTTATTAGGAGTTATTGACTATAAGAAAATTATTAATAACTTTGTATATAAAAAAAAGCTAAAATATAGACTTCAAATAAATAATAATAATAAATTAAAAAAATTAAGGTCCCTCGCTAAGTTTGGTTTTAGGCCCCAAAATACGTCGGGTTGCCCCAACTTATTCCAAACTATAAATACAAAGTAAAATAAATAATTTAAAAGTATATAGAGTTAAGTGGTGTTTTTAATGGGTAGACCACGTAGATTTTCCAAAAAAGTTTGGCTAATACTTTTTACTCTTCTTTTTCCGTCTCAGATGATACCTAATGTTAGTACATGAGAAAAGAAAAGTAGAAAGAAAAAGGTGATTGAAACAATTAAATTCTTACATTGTGAACAAAGTTATGAAAGTAACAAAAATTTACAATAATATCAAAAACTATGTATGGATCTTTTGAAAAATTTATTCGAGGGATATCAATAAAAATAATTTAACACAAAAACTGCTTGTTTACCCTTAAAAGTGGATAACATTAAACTTATAATATGGTTTTAAGGATACGTGATTCCATCTAATACCAATTGATAAATGTAAAGATTGGTAGTAGAAATTAACAATGAAATAAAGCAAACCAGTGTTGAAACGTAATTCAGCCCTCAAGCTTGAGTGCTCTCGAAATGATCAGTACCCGAATAGTTAAGAAATAAGCAAACCGATGAAAAAAAATATAAGCTAGACAAAAAGTATTGTATTGCTTTGATATGCGTGAATACAAGGTGTCTACAAAACAATTAGAACCCCCTTTATATAGTAGAGGAATCCTATATATGGTACAAATCTAATTATGGAAGTAAATCCCATTATTAGCCTAAACAACCGCCCTTGATTTGCTCTGTTTCGGGATTTTAGCCATGATCTTCGACCGGTAAACTTTTCTGTTATTGCTCTTTGCTCGAAGTTTGCCTTATTTGGTCTCGATCGCTACTGGGCTCGATCTCAATAGGCACCTCGATTCTCGAACTCGGTACCTTGTCCTCGTGCTCTGGTTCGATCCACTATGAGACTGTCCTTCGATGCAACTCCTTGGTCTCGATCAAATAGTAAAATCGGGTAGGCCCGATTTCATCCGTATATAAATAGTTTGCTTGTCTTTTGGAGTGTAATGAGAAGAAACGAATTGAGCTTTCGACTTTGTATCTCGACCTATCAAGATGTCATCCCCGTGATGTAAGCGTAGGAAGTGACTGAAACGTCGCGTCGACACAGTTCCCCATGTCATTCATGAGCATCAGTTGGTGGTCGCCCACCAGTGCCTTTGAACCGTCGCCGTGAATCCCTTAAATAGGCCCCTTCTCTCATTGATTCAATCTTTACTTTGAGTTTCTTCTAATCTCTTAAGCTCTTCCTTTCTTCAAAGTCTCTAGGGTTTGTTGCTAATCCCTTTTCAAGCACCAAGTCCTGTCATCTCCTTCTCTCTATAAACATGCACAAAAATAGCAAAAATGTCAAAAATTGTTCCTCATAAGGGAAACGCCTCTTCACCGCAACCAGCCGACGATAAAACACCAGTGGAGCTGTGCGTTGAGGAGTGCGTTCCCGGGGGGTGTGAACTTATTTCCGACTTCAAGGTCGAGAAAACTTCGTCGGTTCCTAGTCGGTGCGAGCTAATGTCGAGATATATGTGCTCGATAGCTGAGAGTTTCCTTAGGCAGGTAAAGAAAGACTGCAATTGGGGGGACAAAGAGGTGGTGATTCCGGCACCCGAAGAGGACATCACTACCCATGTGAATGGGTTTCTAAGTGTTTATACTTACCCTTTCACGCTGGGCCCTCTTGATCCCGTCATTGTCAATTTTTGCCATCAATATCAAATAACCCTAGGTCAAATCTATCCCTCTTTTTGGTGGATTGTTATTCTGCTTTGATTCTTTGCGAGCAAAGTCGAGGGGATGTCTTTCACCCTCGACCATATCATCATGTTGTACATCCCCCATCTCTATAGGGGTTAATAAGACTTCAGCGTTGGCTACCAAGGTGTTGTTCTCGAGTATAGATAAGGAAAAAGATCGAGGATGGATGGGCTGGTTCGTTCAAATGAAGACTTTCAACCAAATCTCATACGAGAAGATGACATTTCCCGAGAAATGTAATATGAAGCGTAAGTACAATCCCACCTATAGCTTCCATTTATTGTTTTGTTTCCTTTGCTTATTCTCAACGATATCCCTTTCTATGATGTAGCGGTTTCTTGGATGCCCGGTGTAATTCCTAACCTCGAGAGTTGGGTTCGGAACCTGGCTTCGACCTCTTCGTATGTTGAGAGCTCATGGCGTGATTTGGAAAGGGGCCGATGGGAGGCCAACGATCATGGTAAGCCCCTTTTTCACGTGTTTGATGAGTTTTGCTGAAATGTTTCTTTTCATACTCACTTGATTTCCTTTAATACATGCCTCGGAGAAAATGCTGTCATGAGGCCACCGTCCGGGGAGGAAGAGGTTTCGCCCCCAGCCCCAAAACCGATGAAGGATAAAAAGAGGAAAAAGGTCTCGACCTCCGAGGACCCAAAGCCCAAGAAAATTAAGGCTCATAATCGAAGAAATACACCGACGTCTTGCTTGCAGAGGTAGTTCAACATCTAAGAGAGGAAGAAGAAGAAACTGAGGTCAACGGCTCCGATCCGGTGGCCCAAGTGAAATAGAACACAGAGTCCCCAAAGGCCTCTAAGTCGGTGAGGGTTAGGAAATTCAGACTCGAACCGAGGGTGTCTTGGAAGGGTACCCGAGAAAAGTCCCTGAGTTGTTGGAGTCTGAAGATGCCTCTCGCCGATATGAGAAATCGGCAGGTATGTCCGAAGGGGCCGGCTCTGAGGCCCTTCGAAATGAAGAGAATGCTCCAAGTTATTCACTTGGGGCAATAGAAATCAGAGACTCCCCGCCGCTTCCTTCATTCTATGAAGGGAAGTTCAAGAGGCTCAGGCCATGAAGGCCCCTCAGGTAGAAGGTGCCCTCGGAGGGGAGGACCTTTTCCAAAGTTATTTTTCTAAGGTCGATGATGTCGCTGGATTAACTGACTTGGGCATACCGACGAGGATCTTGGGAAAATCTTCCTCGAGTTTCAGATTGACCAGCCAATTTCCAGCCTCCAGTGTTAATCCCGAGTGCAAACAGACCATCATTATTATGGTCCCGGGAGATGTACGAGTTTTTGACGCCCCAGTAGGAGTGGCCAGTTACCTTCAAGTCTGGTAATCTAGGAATATCAAGCTCTGATGGACGAGGTAGGAACACCATGTCTCTTCAATGAGGCCCATCAAGTTTTGAATCGGGTAAGCCCTAACTTTCTTTGTTAACACCGGTCTTCATACTTGTGTTTTTTTTCCTTGTCTAATTCTTTCCCTTCTTTTGTGTAGTACTCGGTACATTATCATGAGGCTTTCTTTAAGTCTCGAAGGGAGTTGAGCCGGTATTGTATTGGGAAAAATAAATATTACACGTGGAATTAATTATGTGGCTGACATGGCAAGACATATGGGTCATTAGAAAAGCGACAGATGGAAGAAAGTACTTAAAGAGATATGAGTCTTAATAGGTACGAGCAAGGCGTCTAAAAGACAAGAAGAAACAATCACTCGAGTCTCTTAGTAACTTGAAGAGATACCGACATATGAACCAAGACAGCAAAAAGTGCAGATTTGTTAACCTTCAATTAATGAGCATACGTTATAGAATCTTCATGGAAAAGTTACAATTGCCAATTTTAATATTTCATTAATATCATTAATTGCTTATTATGACTTGATTAAAAGAAGAAAGAAACGTTGTACTTAGAAAGGGCTATAAAAGGGAGAGAAATAACATTTGTATGGACACACTGATGGTTATTGGAATATACTTAATTATTTTACATTGATTACTTTGCTACTTCTCATTCTAATTTTTCTTTTCTCATTACACAAATATTTCTTTATTTGATTATCAATAACCCGATTTCTTCTAAAAGTAAGGTTTGACCGAAATTCCTATTTTCTAGTTAAATAGATATGAGGCTGAAATTCAAGGGCTTACCGAGAAGAAAAATTCTCTCAAGCTTATCGGTGAGCAAAGAGAAAAAGAAATCAAAGGCCTCTAAGATGAGGTGGCCGTAGCCCAAAAAGAACAAAGCGAACTGACCGAGCAGGTAAATAAAGTCTTAGATGCTCCTGACCTCGGTTTGGTAGTGATGGATAATGATTCGATCTCACAGGTCCAGCGGCTACACGAAATGATTGTGCAACTCTGAGGAGAGGTAGATGAGGTGAAGGAGGAGACTGCAGTGTGGAAGAAAATATGGACCGCCTTTCCTAAGAGAAAGAGGGTGCTTGAGCATAGTTATCCTTAACCGAAAGTCATCTCTAAGGCATGAAAGAGAAGAACTTGGAACAAGCCAAGAAAATAGAGGAGCTCAAGGCTCGGTTGGCCACCGAACTCGAAAAAACCAAATCTGAGGCAGAAAAGGTGAGGTCCAATGCGTAGGCGATCATGGCCGTCTATCGATCTGATGCTGAAGTCGCTAAAGCTTGAGCAAAAGAAGTTGTCGATGCTGCTCAGATCCGAGCATACTAGGTTTCCGAGCATACCAAGTGCCAGTCTCGGAGAGAGACTCTTGAGGAGATTCATGCTCGCGGCTTTAACCTCGCTGTCGAGATCGAGAATGCGAAAGAGTTTGAGGTTGAATCCAAAACGTTTCTCTCTTCTAATGATGATGATTCTGGGAGTGTAAGTGGATCTGAAAGTGGAGGAGATCCCGATGGAAAGGATGTATCTCCCGAGGAAAATTAGGCACTTATAATTTTTCTTTTTTGAAGTTTTGTGTAGGAACCTGATCGGTCCTTGTAAATATTTTCATATATAAAAAAGATCTCTTTTCTACCTGACTTGTCTTTATTTCAATTTCTACCTTGTGCAAATTCTGTTTCATCCATGTCTTGGAAACTTTCATAAGTACGAGTTTTGGGCAATTTGATCGAAAATGGACTAGCGTAGTCTTCATAATCAAACTATGACCCTTAGGTTTTAGTTGAGTGAGGATGACTTCTCCGACTCAAAAAATGGAAACGGCCCTTAGGCTCTTAAATTAGGCCGATATAGCCTCAAAAGAATGACTTTTTCCCCTTTTCAGCTTAAAAAATTAATCATATAAAAATGTATTATGCCTTAGCATGAAATAGGGTTGTTCGAGAGTTCGAACAATCCGATACCCCTTAGGGTTTTCCAGGGTCGATGTTATCGAAACCCTTTACCATTTTGCCAAGGGTAGTCCTTTTAATCAATTTTTGAAGATATTAGAAGGCCTGTTTTATTATTAAATTCGAACGTCTCCAAGCAATGTAGGTTTGGCCGTAGCCTTTGACTTGGGATTTTCCTCTTGGACTTGTTTCCTAATTACACTTCGAACTTGTTCGAAGTGTCAGTCCCCGAGTATGGTGGTCGTGGCCTATAAAAATGAGGGTTGCCTTTTTAAGCTCTTATGATCTCAAGATTTTAGTAGGTCGATTACATTAATTTTTTGGACAACAGACCGAAGTGTGGGGGGGGGGGCTAAATTGTTTGAACTTCAGTCGTGATCGGCCCTTAAGCCTGTTTCCACAACATACCAAAAGTAAGAAATTGTAAAGTTAAATTTTCTCTAAGGCATGAAATATTTGGCAAGGAAAAATACTTTTCTCAATAGATTATACATGCGTACATGTTTTCCTTTATGGATCGAGTAATTTACATGGGCACAGTTTGTTTGACAGTTTGGCCCTTAAAGATTTTCCTACAGACCCTGTCGGCACGAAGTATCTTCTTTGTAACAAAGCCGACATCCGAGGGTGATGCCTTATAGTTTTTGAGGTTGATTGTAATGAAGCCTCGGATACTGTTGAATTGCTCTAAGTTAGAACAAACAATGGTTGCCTCGCAAAAAACCTTGCCGGAAAAACCCATTTGGAACAAAAATCGGTCTAAGGGAAAAAGAATGCAATGCGTGCTTTCAGACCCAAGGACTTTATGATGAAGAATCCTTTGATGCCTTCGATCAAACACCTGTAATTAGTTAGTATAAAATATAAATGAAAATGGAGAAAGTCGTAGCTCAGTAGTAATATCGTTTAAGGAGTGACACATTCTAATTGTTTGGTTTTTTTTCGCCGTCCATCGTGCCAAGTTTGTAGGATCCCTTTCTGATGATATCAAGGACCTGATACGGTCCCTCCCAGTTCGGGCCATGTTTTCCTTCATTTAGGTCTCGAGTATTGAGGGTGATCTTTCTCAAAACTAAGTCCCCAATCTTAAAGTGTTGAAGATTGGCTCTTCGGTTTAATACCTTTTGATTTGTTATTTCTGTGCAGCCATTCGAAAAAGGGCCGCTTCCCGTTTTTAATCTAACAATTCGAGGCTCATATTTATAGCCTCGTGATCTGACTTTTCCGTTGCATATCAAAACCTGAAGCTAGGTTCCCCAACTTCGACCAGGATCAGAGCTTCAACACTGTAGACTATAAAGAATAGTGTTGCCCCTGTACTGGATTTCGGCATTGTTCGATACGCCCAAATGACCTCGAGCAATATTTCTATCCATTTTCCTTTAGCCTCGTTCAATATTTTCTTCAGATTTTGGATGACGTTATTATTTGTCGATTTGGCATGTCCGTTCTTATTAGGATGATACAGCATTGATAGAATCCTTTTTTATTTTGTAGTCTTCGAAAAACTATGTCACTTTGTTGCCGACGAATTGCTTCCCATTGTCGCATACGATCTCGGTAGGAATTCCAAATCGGCATCTAACGTGGTACTAGATAAAGTCTACGCCTTCTTTTTCTCTGGCTTTCTTGAAAGCCTGTGCTTTAACCCACTTAGAGAAGTAGTCCGTCATAAATATTATGAATTTTACTTTACCTGGGGTCGATGGAAGAGGGACAACAATATCCATCACCCATTTTATGAACAACAATGGGGATAGGAATGAGTGGAGTTTCTCCTCGGGCTGGTGAATCATTGGCGCATACCTTTGATATTTGTCGCACTTTTTAACAAATTCTTTAGTGTCCTTTTCCATATCGACCCAATAGTATCCCGGTCTAATGATTTTGTGAACCAAAGACTCGGCGCTGGAATGATTTCTGCAAGTACCCTCGTGAGTTTCCCGTAGAACATTATCGCTATCTCCTGGTCCCAAACATTTTGCTAATGGTCCATCAAACATTCTCCTATACAGTGTTCCATCCTCGGCCAATGTGAATCGTGCGGCCTTCATGAGTAGAGTCCTTGATTCTTGAGGATCCGATGGCAGTTTCTTATTCTTAAGGTATTCGATGTACTTATTCCTCCTATCCCAGGTTATACTTATGGAGTTTATTTCGGTGTGTCCTTCTTTGATTACTGACCTCGAAAATTGTACGGCAGTCCTCGAGCTAAGTTCATTATCTTCGATCGACGACCCCAAATTTGCAAGGGCATCAGAACATGCTGTTTTGTTCTTGAGGTATGTGTTGCAGGGTCCATTCTTTAAATTGATGCAAGGACACTTGTAGTTTGTCCAAGTACCTCTGCATTCAATCTTCTCAAACCTCGAAAGTTCTATTGACTTGATTTATCACAAGTTGGGAGTCGCACTTGGCCTCGATGACCTTCGCCCCCAAGCTTTTAGCTAGTTTGAGACCTGCAATCATGGCCTCATACTCGGCCTCATTGTTAGTTAAATTTGAAGTTTTGATTGGCTTTCTAATTGTATTAACTGTGGGTGGATTCAAAACAATGCCTAGCCGGGACCTCATCACGTTTGAAGCGTCATGTGAAAAGAGGGTCCACACCCTCGATGATGTACCCAATTTTAATAATAGTTCCTTTTCCACCTCGGGTACGAGGGCTCACATGAAGTAGGCCACGAAGACTTCCAAAATTTGAGACTTGATAGCCGTTCGGGGTTGATACTCGATATCGTACCCGATGATCTCGACAGCCCATTTGGCCAATCGACCCGAGAGTTTGGGCTTATGCAAAATATTGCGAAAGGGGTGGGTGGTTACAACACAAATTGGGTGAGACTGAAAATATGGTTTTAATTTCCTAGAGGCACTTATTAATGCAAGCACTAATTTTTCTAAGTGAGGGTACTGGGTCTCAGCTTCACCTAGGGTATGACTAACACAATAAATAGGAAATTGCGTACCTTGTTCTTATAGATCTAGGACCCCACTTGCTGCGATCTCCAAGACTGCTAAGTATAAATAAAGTTGATCGTCCGCCTTTGGGGTGTGAAGCAATGGCGAGATCGACAGGTATCGTTTGAGTTCCTCCAAGGGCTGTTGACATTCCGGGGTCTATGCAAAAGTGCTCTTTTTCTTAAGCAATCAGAAGAACCGGTGGCTCCTATCTGAGGACCTCAAAATAAATCGACCCAGGGCAGCTATGCGCCCTATTAACCTTTTTAAAACCGTGACATTATCAACAACTTTGATGTATTCGATTGCCTTGATTTTATCGGGGTTTATTTTGATTCCCCGATTTGATACCATAAAGCCGAGGAACTTGCCCATACTGACCTCAGATGCACATTTCTCCGGGTTGAGCTTCATGTTATATTTTTTCAGTATGTTGAAGGTCTCCTGCAAATTTTTCAATTAGTCCTCTGCTTGCAGGGACTTAACTAGCATATCATCAATATAAAACGCCATTGATTCACCTATTTGTTCTTCGAAAATTTTATTTTCTAGGCGTTGATAAGTAGCACCAGTATTTTTTAGTCCGAACGGTATTACATTATAGAAATAGGTGTCGTATTTAGTGATAAACAAAGTCTTTTCCTGATTCTCCACGTTCATTTGTATTTGATTGTATCCGGAGTAGGCATCGAGAAAACTAAGGATCTCGTGGCCGACCGTGGCATCGATCATGCGATCGATATTCGGCAAAGGAAAAGAATCTTTATGGAATGCCTTGTTTAAATCCTTATAGTCTACGCACATTCTTAGTATGTTTCCCTTTTTAGGGACTATAAATACATTTGCAAACCATTCGCGATATTTCCTCTCGAATGGATCCTATATTGAGAAGTTTTGTTACCTCGTCCTCAATGAATGCATGTTTTACCTCAAATTGAGGTCTTCTCTTTTGTTTCATCGGGCAGAACTTCGGGTCCAAGCTCAGTCGATGCGTAGTGATCTCTGGTAGGATCCCTATCTATATGGGACCAAGCAAAACAATCCATATTATTTTTTTCCTGATCTCGGGAGTTAACCCCGTGCACAGGTATACCTTTTGATCATGCAGATGCTCGATCAGTATGATTTGTTCCAGCTCTTCGACCGTTGACTTTGATACATCAGAACATCAGCGATTATGAAGTTTCGAGGTATCATATAATCATCATCCTCGAAAGTTTCCTGCTCCTCCGATCGGGCCGAGGCCGATCACTGTGGTTGCTATTTGACTTCTTGCTTTCCCTTTGACTCTGATCTCTTTGCTGATGAAAGCGCGGATACTGGTACTACCTCATCGATTGCAAACATTTCTTTGGTGATGGGTTGTTCACCGTACACCATTTTGATTCCTTTTGATGTTGGGAACTTTAGGACTTGATGAAGCGTCGAGGGTACTACCCTCATGTTATGGATCCAAGGCCTCCCGAGCAACGTTGTACCTCATGTCACCTTCTATCACATGGAATTTTGTTTTTTGAATGGTCCTGGACATGTTTACTAGCAAAAAGATTTCCCCTTTGGTGATTTCAGTTGCCATGTTGAAGCCGTTAAGTACCCGAGCTATTGGCACGATTTGATCTTGGAGGCCGAGTTGCTCTACGACCCTTGATCGAATAATATTTGCTGAGCTACCTCGATTAATTAACACACGTTTAAATTGAATTTTATTCATAAGGATAGATATTATCAGTGCGTCGTTGTGAGGTTTTTCGATCCCTTCTACATCCTCGTCGTTGAAAGACAAGGTTTCTTCTGATAAGTAGTCTCGAGATCGCTTCTCCCTTGTGATTGTCACCTTGGTGCATTTAAATACCGGTCCTTGAGAAATATCGAACCCACCATGATCATGTGAATTACATGTTGTGGCTCTTCCTATTCGTTCTGTCGGTTTGAATCTCTATTTTTGAAGTGGTTCTTGGTTCGATAACTTAAGAATTCTCGAAGGTGGCCCTCATTGAACAAACGAGCTACCTTCTCCCTCAGCTGTCTGCAATCCTCGATTTTGTTACCATGGGTACCATGGTATTTGCACATTTGATTAGGGTTCCTTTGACATGGGTCGGTCTGTAGGGGCCTGGGCCATCTAGTATCTTTGATCCGTCCAATGGATGATACAATACCCGATGCATCGATGCTAAAGTTATATTCTGATAGTCGCGGTGCTTCCGTGGGATCGACATGTTTATTGAAGCCATTTTTACTCATGAGCCCTCGGTAGCTCTTTCCTAGATCATTTCTTCAATAATTTCAAGCGGGTTATGTCCTAGGCCATTGTTTCTACGATCTGCAATGTATGGATGGTACCGATCTCTGTTAGATCAGGGTTCTCTGTCAATGTTCCTTTGAATTCTATCGACGGGCCTATATTGGTAAATAGAAGCGGAAGGAGTTCCCGATTGATCATCCTCGACCCTGATCTTTGACTGGTATCTATATTGTACATCCGCCCAGGTTACAGCTGGATATTCAATTAAATTCTGCTTTAATTTTCGCGACACTATCGAACTTCGCTCATTCAAACCTTGAGTAAAATCTTGAACAATCCAATCATCTGTGATCCGGGGGGGGGTGATCAATGCGTTCCATCTGGAACCCAGATATAAATTCCCTTAGCATTTCGTTGTCCTTTTGTCTTACTTTGAAGTGGTGTGACTTCCTAGTCGCAACCTTCATTGCTCCGGCATGTGCCTTTATGAACAAGTCTACAAACATGGTGAAGGAATCAATGGAATTGGGCGGAAAATTATGGTACCATATCATCGCTCTTTTCAATAAAGTCTCTCCATACGTTTTCAATAGAACAGATTCAATCTCATCGTCTTTTAATTCATTTCCCTTTATTACGCATGTATAAGAAATGACGTGCTTATTAGGGTTGATGGTTCCATTGTATTTGGGAATTTCTTCGGGATGGGCTTCAGAGCCGTACTTGGAGGGAAAGGATTCTACATGAACTTCTTCGAATCCAAACCCTTTAGAGTAGGGGATACCCCCGATATTTGGTCAACCCGTGAGTTGTACGTTTCTACCTTTTTATTATTAGCCTCGATTTTCATTTCACTTGATTCGATCTATTTAGTGAGCTCCTCGGGCATTTTCATAATAGGAGGGCTAGCCCCCAAATCACTGGCATTCAATCTCTCCGGTATAGGTTCATCCCTGCGAACAATTTTTGGTTTAGGCTTTAGTTCGATCCCACTTGGTTCTCGATGCTGATTCTGTAGTTGCGCTATAGTGGCTGGCTGAGCTTGTAGCATTTCAAATATCAATTGGAGGCTAACTCCATCATCTTCTTTGCCTTGCTCGACCACCTGATCGAACTTCCCTACGTACGCTACCTTCAGGATCCGCACATAGATTTGCATTTAAGGCGACATGTGAACTGATATCAACGAGGTCTATGATTGGTACTCCCTTGTGGCCAGCCTGAGGAACTTCGATCCCCAGGGCAACTATATTATCGTTTTCTCCAGGGAAATCGAGGCCGTTATCGGTGTGAGTGGGTACTGCTTGCGTGTTTGACATGTTGATTCTGAAATCAAAAACACTCACAAGAACAAGTGTAAAGTAGTGTGTGCTACGAAAATTAATACCATGCAATCACTATTATCCTTAGCCCCACGGTGGGCGCCAAAACGTATACCCTTAAAATTGGATTACAATTAAACTTATAATGTGGTTTTAAGGACACGTGATTCCACCAAATACCAATTGATAAATATAAAGATTAGTAGTAGAAATTAACAATGAGATAAAGCAAACCAGTGTTGAAATGTAATTCAGCCCTCGAGCTTGAGTGCCCTCAAACTGATTAGTACCCGAATAGTTAAGAAATAAACAAACTGATGAACAAGAATATAAGCTAGAAAAAAAGTATTGTATTGCTTTGATATGCGTGAATATGAGGTCTCTACAAAATGATTAGAACCCTCTTTATATAATAGTGGAATCTTATCTATGGTACAATTTTAATTACGGAAGTAAATCCCATGATTAGTGTGAGCACGTGATTTTTGCCTCACATGAATTACTCCCACAGAATCAAAACAAAAATTGTCTGTTTTATTGTGTGCATTTTTGTGAATTTTTCGTGATATTTTTGGTAATTGCTTGCGTTTGTATGTGCGTGATTATGTGTTTTTCAATTAATGAAAATACAACAATATATGTTGCATACACATTTAAGATTTAATTGTGCACTTAGGAATTAATTGAATCGTGTTTTGTTTTTAAAAGAAAGAAAATCACAAAAAATATGTATTTTTTGTTCTATTTTTTTGTCATTTAAGCGTACCATTGTGTGATTTTGTTAAATGTTTAGTCTTGTATGTTAATTGTGGTTAGAGGGTAATTAATATTTTGTAAGGTTAATTTTGATTTTACAATTTAATTTAGGAATTTTGGTAATTAGGAATTAAAAAGGAAAAATAGAAAAAAGAAAGGAGTTGAAACATCGAATTGGGCCAAAAGTTTAAACCAAAAATCAGGCCCAAAGCAATGCATGACCCAGTCCAATGCACCTGGTCTCTCAGAAGTCCAAATGACGTCGTTTAGGTGCCTCAAATCTGGGTCGTTGATCAAACAGATCTAAGGGTCCAGTTCAGTCTCCAGGACCAACCAAACGACGCTGTATAGGCGTCACAAATCTAAGTCATCCCTTCCCTTTGATTTGACGGTCCCTAAGCTTCCCATAACCCGGTCCATCTTACCCGGGTCAACCCAGTCTCTTAA